>JAJHUT010000025.1:0-76613 GCA_020916435.1 Oxytropis ochrocephala
TAAAAATCAAGATTCAAGACTTCCTTTACTTTGTAATGCGCTTATAAAGAGTTAGTAATTATATCAATTAGCCACATGTGGGACTTAAATGGAATATTAAATGAGCCCAAAAATCTATTATAGTCATCGCAGGCCTCAACCCAATTTTAATGGTAGAAGCCCTTTAAGGAAGAGGGTTTTTTGTTTGGCCTTTTTTAAAAAAAAAAATTAGGATTTTTTTGTACCCTCCTCTCCTCCATTCTACCCCCACGATCCTCACAAAGTTCTAAATCGTATATATCCCCCTAAATCAGATATACATCAACTTATATAACAATTGTGGGGTATATACTTATACGTGATAAACTTCACTACTAATGTATATATACGATGATGTATATAATGATTATATATATATATATATATATATTTGTAGTCAAATAAATAAATAAATTATTTAAAATTAAAATTATATATTTTAAATAAAAATAAATTAGATATGAATACTTTAGGCTAAAAATCGCTTTTTGAGCAACCTACTCTGATTGTAATTAAACCACAACCATTAAACTGAAAAAATCAAGATTCAAGACTTCCATAGTAGAAATAGTTTGATGAATAAAAAAAGTGTTGGTTCAAGCATCGAAAGTAATTTTCACTCTCGTATAGGTTTACGCACTATAAGTTATAAAGTTAATCACGTCATTAAGCCAAAGTAGAATCACCGTGAAGCTTTCACAAATGACACCGATGTGTTTCTTTCGTAAAGGGGTATGATGACACTGCTCCAACACTCTAATGCTCCGAACTTGGGTAAATAAGCTATCGCTAGTTAGATCGATAACTTACTTACTTTGCAATGTGTGTTTATAAACAATTAGTAGCTATATCAATTAGCGGCATGTGGGACTTAAAATGAAATATTAAATGAGCCAAAAATCTATTATAGTCATCGAGCCTCAACCCAATTTTAATGAAGCCCTTTTAAGGAAGAGGGTTTTATGTTGGGCCTTTTTTAAAAAAAAAAAATTTAGGATTTTTTTGCAACTTCACCACTCTCCCTTTCTACCCCCACGCATCGTATAAAAAGACTCTAAATAACCCTAACAAAAATTTAAAACCCCAACATATCCTAAGCAATATATATATATATATATATATATATATATATATATATATATATATATATATATATAGTAGCCGATATACTTTCCTAAATCAGAGTATACATCATCGTGATATACCAATTGCTTCGGGTATATACGATATGTAAAAATAGAATCCTGTGATAAACCCCTCATACATTTGGTATATACGATGATGTATATATTAATTTATATATATATATATATATATATATATATATATATATATATATATATATATATATATATATATTTGTACTCAAATAAATAAATAAGTTATTTAAAAATTAAAATTATATATTTTAAATAAAAATAAATTAGATATGAATACTTTAGGCTAAAAATCACAGTAACCTACTCGATCAGAATTAAAACCACTCGCCATTAAACTAAAAAAATCAAGATTCAAGACTTCCATAGTAGTAATAACTTGATGCATAAAAAGTGTTGGTTCAAACATCGAAAGTACCTTTCACTCTTAGAAGGTTTTACGACTTATAAGTTATAAGTTAATCGGCCGCTTCGCAAGCCGCAGTAATCATCGTGAAGCTTTCACAAATGACAATTTCGATGTGTTTCTTTTCGTGAAGCGTATGATGATATCGTTTCCAACACTCTAATGCCCCAACTTGGGTAAATAAGCTATCGCTACTTAGATCAACAACTTCCTTTACTTGGTAAATGCGCTTATAAACAATTAGTAGCTATATCAATTTGCGTATGTGGGACTTAAATGGAATATTAAATGAGCCAAAAATCTATTATAGTCATCGAGAGCCTCAACCCAATTTTAATGAAGTCTTTTAAGGAAGAGGGTTTTATGTTGGGCCTTTTTAAAAAAAAATTATGGATTTTTTTTTTGTACCCCCACCACTCTCCCTTTCTACCCCCACGATCTCTACAAAAAGAGCTAAATAACCCTAACAAAATTTAAAAACCCCAACATATCCTCAAGACAATATATATATATATATATATATATATATATATATATATATATATATATATATATATATAGGAGTCGTATATATATTCTCTAAATCGTGATATATACATAATCGATATACCAATTGTTGTCAGTATATACGATATGTAAAAATAGAACTGTATAAACTCCCACATTTGTATATATATGATGATGTATATACTTATTTATATATATATATATATATATATATATATATATATATATATATATATATATATTTGTAGTCAAAAATAAATAAATAATTTATTTAAAAATTAAAATTATATATTTTAAATAAAAATAAATTAGATATGAATACTTTAGGCTAAAAATCACGGCAACTTACTCGATCAGTAATGAAACCACAAACCCATTAAATCCAAAAATCAAGATTCAAGACTTCCTTACTTTGCAATGCGCTTATAAAGAGTTAGTAGCTATATCAATTAGTCGATGTGGGACTTAAATGGAATATTAAATGAGCCCAAAATCTATTATAGTCATCGAGGCCTCAACCCAATTTTAATGAAGCCCTTTAAGGAAGGAAGAGGGTTTTATGTTTGGTTTTTTTAAAAACAAATTAGGATTTTTTTGTACCCCACCGCTCTCCATTCTACCCCCACGATCCTACAAAAAGCCCTAAATCGTATATACTTTAACAGAGATATACATCAACTTATATACCAATTGTGGGGTATATACGACACGTAATAATAGGATCCGTGATAAAACCCCTCACATTTGGTATATAATGATGATGTATATACGATTTATATATATATATATATATATATATATATATATATATATATATTTGTAGTCAAATAAATAAATAAATAAATAAATAATTTAAAAATAAAAATTATATATTTTAAATAAAAATAAATTAGATAAGAATACTTTAGGCTAAAAAATCAGTTTTTGAGCAACCTACTCCGATTGTAATGAAACCACAACCATTAAACTAAAAATCAAGATTCAAGACTTCCATAGTAGTAATAGCTTGATGCATAAAAAGTGTTGGTTCAAGCATCGAGTACCTTTCACTCGTAAGGTTTTACGCACTTATAAGTTATAAGTTAATCGGCCGCTTCATTGCCGCTAGAATCACCGTGAAGCTTTCACAAATGACACCTCGATGTGCTCTCTTTCAGAAGGTATGATGATATTGTTCCAACACTCTAATATCCCCACTTGGGTCACAAGCTATCGCTACTTAGCTCTAAGCAACTTCCTTACTTAGCAATGGGTTTATAAACAATTAGTAGCTATATTAATTAGCGTATGTGAGACTTAAATGGAATACTAAATGAGTCCAAAATCTATTATAGTCATCGAGGCCTCAACCCAATTTTAATGAAGCCCTTTTAAGGAAGAGGGTTTTATGTTGGGCTTTTTTTTTAAAAAAAAATTAGGATTTTTTTGTACCCCACCACTCTCCTTCTACCCCACGTATCCTACAACAAAAAGAACTAAATAACCCTAACAAAATTTAAAAACCCCAACATATCTCAAGACAATATATATATATATATATATATATATATATATATATATATATATATATATATATATATATATATATATATATATATATATATATATATATATATATATAGGAACTCAGATATACTCTCTTCTAAATGTATATACATCATCTTATATACCAATTGTTGGGTTATATACGATATGTAAAAATAGGATCCGTATAAACCCTCACATTTGGTATATACGATGATGTATATACGATTTATATATATTTATATATATATATATATATATATATATATTTGAAGTCAAATAAATAAATAAATAAATAAATTATTTAAAAATTAAAATTAAATATTTTAAATAAAAATAAATTAGATATGAATACTTTAGGCTAAAAATCGCTTTTTGAGCAACCTACTCGATTGTAATGAAACCACAACCATTAAATCCAAAAAAATCAAGATTCAAGACTTCCATAGTAGTAATAGCTTGATGCATAAAAAGTGTTGGTTCAAGCATCGAGTACCTTTCACTCTCGTAAGGTTTTACGCGACTTATAAGTTATAAGTTAACCGCCACATCCGCTGCCGCAATAATCACCGTGGAAGCTTTCACAAATGACACCTCGATGTGCTCTTTTCGTAAGGTATGATGATATTGTTCCAACACTCTAATATCCCCACTGGGTCACAAGCTATCGCTACTTAGCTCGGCAACTTCCTTACTTTGCAATGCTTATAAACAATTAATAGCTATATCAATTAGCGTATGCGGGACTTAAATGAAATATTAAATGAGTCCAAAATCTATTATAGTCATCGAGGCCTCAACCCACTTTTTATGAAGCTCTTTTAAGGAAGAGGGTTTTATGTTGAGCTTTTTTTTTTTATTAAAAAAATTAGGATTTTTTTGTACCCCACCACTCTCCCTTCTACCCCCACGTATCCTACAAAAGAACTAAATAACCCTAACAAAATTTAAAAACCCCAACATATCCTCAAAGACAATATATATATATATATATATATATATATATATATATATATATATATATAGGAACTGTATATATTTTCTAAATCAGATATACATCATCTTATATACCAATTGTGGGGTTATATACTTATATGTAAAAATAGGATCCGTATAAATCCCCCTCACATTTGGTATATACGATGATGTATATACGATTTATATATATTTATATATAAATATATATATATATATATATATATATATTTGAAGTCAAATAAATAAATAAATAAATTATTTAAAAATTAAAATTAAATATTTTAAATAAAAATAAATTAGATATGAATACTTTAGGCTAAAAATCAGCTTTTGAGCAACCTACTCGATTGTAAGAAACCACAACCATTAAATCCAAAAAATCAAGATTCAAGACTTCCATAGTAGTAATAGCTTGATGCATAAAAAGTGTTGGTTCAAGTCATATACCAAAAATCCTAAGGTTTGGGACTTTTCACTTGACAACGTTGAAAATCAAGAGAGCCGCCACCAATATTTATTTTTAGGAAAACATTGAAAAAACCTTTTGGAAAGAGGGTGGTCTTTCAAAACTTAGAGATGTAGGTTCGGGGCCTCACATGCATGGGGAAGGTATTAGCACTCTCACGCCGCTCTTTCTACCGTAAAGGAACCATTAATTTGATGTGGTTTTGAAATGTTTGATTTGAAATACGTTGTTCTATTTATTTTATTTTCTTTTTGAGAAATCACTTTATTGAAAACGGAAAAAGGGATGTTTTTGGTATCTTTGAAAAGCGGAACAAGACAAAGATTTTTGAAAAGCGTGCTTGACGGACAGAACCCTGCCTCTACGTGACTTTCACCAAGGCCGAGGATCAAAGCAACGTAGTTCTTGCTTTTTTATGGGTTTTTTTAAAGGTGTGCTTGACGACATGAACCCGGCCCCACGCACTTCTCATCGGCCGGAGGGATCAAAGCAACGTAGTTCTCGCCTTTACGGTGAAACGGCTTTGTGATTTTTGAAAGTGCTTTTGGAGTTTTTGAAATAAGACTCGAGTGTTCGCGAACACCAAACAAGCAAAGGCTTCGAGTGGCATTCTGCATTAACTCGAAAAAAGGGGTTGGAGCCGTGAATCAAACAAGCAACGGCTTTCGAGTGATTACAAGCGTTTACAACGCTATATTATTTTTCTTGAAAGAAACAAAGGTTGAAAAAGGTGGTGAACCTCTGTTGATGATTATCACTAATAGCTCGTGGTTATTTTGAAAATTTGAATTGGTTTTTGTTGTTTAATTAATGTGTGGAGCTTTCATGATAGCCAAACAAGCAAAGGCTTCGAGTGACTACCACTAATAACTCCTCATTAACGATCAAACAAGCAACGCATTTCGAAGTGATGGTTAATGATTTTATTTAGGAAAATGCCTTAAGGATTTTTATTGAACAAGCATTTGATTTTTGGTTTGAAAACTAGTTTAGAAAAGAAGTTTGATTTGGAAAAAGATTTCTTGAAAACAAGTAGAACATTTCAATCAACTCTAATCCCATAACCAAATGCAAGATGAATGAATGAAGTTCAAACATGTTCAATTAATCAAGCAAACAAGAACACATTGATCATCAATTAAGATTAACCATGCCCATACAATTATGGAATCAATTGTCAACGATGCAAGACAAAAGTTCTAAAAGTAATTGTGCAAGTGTAAGAGAGGTGCAATTGTCTTAATGATTCTATGCTACACAAGTAGTAGGCTTACGCCTTCATATAAGAGCACATGCATGAGGGAAGGATTGCATACAATTAAATCAAGACATTTGAATGGCATGATGGACAAGTGATACAATTAAATGATAGTATAGGATATTCCTAATTGAATGATAAGCAAAGATGCATGAATGAGCAAGTATGTGAATGCATGAGTATACAATGGATGAATGCACATTGTAGAATGCAAGGCATGGCATTATTGGATGCGTGATTAGGTAAACATGTGAATGCATGAATATACAAGGAATGAATATGCATGTTTGAATGCAAGACATGGTGTTAAGGGATGCATGAGCATTTAAGAATGGATGCAAGCATACAAGTGAATGAATGACTAGCACATAAAAGGAAGCAAGGAACATGAATATATGAGGATGCATGAGAGTGTCACATAGACTAAGTGTGAATGAGGATGCATGAATGTGAAAGTAATTTGGTAAGGAATGGTAAAAGGTTTAAGTAAGAAAGTGGTAAAATGTTTTTGGTTTTTAGTGTTTAGGAAATGAGATGAAATGTTTTTGTTTTGAAAGTGGTAAGAATGTTTTGGGGTTTATTTTATGAAGATAAAAAAGTGGGAAATGCAAGTGAGAAAATGTTTTGGGTATTTTTGCAAATTGGGTAAGTTGGTAAAACTTTTAGTAAAAGTTAGTGAATGGTAAAGTAAAATGCATGAGGTGAATGGTAATTACTTAATGAGATGGTAAAGTAAAAGGCATGAGGTGAATGGTAATTATTTAATGAGATGGTAAGGTAAAAATGCACGAGGTGAAAATGAGTGGTAAAAAGGTTAAAACATATTAACACCTTTATACTCATCTACACAAGATCAAACAATACAATTTTTAGCACAAAGATGAGCATCAAAAGGGCCCTAAGGTCAAACCATACATGAACATAATAACAAATTATTTCATGCTAGAAATCATAACCAACACATAGAACAAATCATGCAAATCATACACATCAAGCATTTTATTTACATAAATCAAAAAGAGAAAAGAAAGCAACAAAACCCTAAATTTTAGAGCTCAAAACCGAACCTCCTACATCCTCAAGATCAAAACAAAATTCAAACTTGCAAGTTATGACATGAACAATGAGATGCATATATCACATGAAAATTCTTTATTCATGAGAAGGTGACAAAATGAGTGTGAAAATGCAAAACATGGTTGAAAACACAAGAACCCTCTCATCAGGCAGCGGTTCACTTCAAACACCCAAGGCCCCAATGTCCTTGACATAGTGTTTGAAATGAACCTCTAAGCCTCTTAGAGAGGAAAGAGGGAGTAGAGAGAGTTTCACATGCTAAAAATTAAAAATGCACAAGATAACAAGTTTACCTCAAGAGATAACTAGCAAAAGTGGAAAATGGAGATCAAGAACAAATCAACAATAATCTTCACTAATCACCAACAAATGTCACGCAAACTTGAGGGAAGCAAGCTCTTAGTGATGTAAAAATGGAATCAAGGGTGAAAAGAAAAGGATATATGAATATGGAGTGGATTTGAGGTGATTTGGTGGATGAAACTTGAAAAGAAAATGGAGGAGAAGGAGGAGTGATTTCTGGCCAAGAGAGGGAGGAGAGGAGGAAGAGTGCTAGCTAGGGTAAAATGAGAGTGTGTGTGTGAGGTCTCCTATTTTTGGGTTTTATATGAAGTGAAAATTTATGGGTATTTGTGACAATGCATCTCTTGTAAACCACTAGGATTTGAGAAAGAAATTGAATCAATGGTCAAGATGCATTATCACATGGATTAAGGGCAATAAATGAAGAGAGAGAGGGCTGTGTGCAGCATAATGAGGGTGGTGAAGGATAAGCTCATTGACAAAAATGTATTTTTCCATAAAGCTTATTACACAAGTGCTATTTGGTTCAAATGAAGGGTGAAGATTGTTTTTCACACTTGAATGAATGGCCATGATTTAACACAATTTGCAAACAATAAAAATAAATGGAAATGGGGTGATTATGGGCTGTTATTTCGCAGCAAGGAGTGTGAGAGAGTGAGTGGAATTGCAAATTGTACTATTGTTCTTATCCTTATCCTTTCAAAATTCAAATGATGTAGAATATTCCTTCTAGATTATTCTTCCTAGTTCATGCCATTTTGGGCTATATCCATGATTCAATGATTGGGCTCTGAATTTTATGATCTCACCAATCCCAAAATTGATTTATTTACCCCACCTCAAAGGAAAAGACCATTTTACCCTTCTATCCAAAAACTAGGTTTTTAAGCCAAAAGGTTTAATGTTTATGCGCAAAAAATAATCACAATGGGGCACAAATATCCTCAAATAAATCATTGATGATTATCCAAGGATTTGGGACAAAAGACCGCTTTTATTGTGAAATGACCAAAATGCCCTTTCACTCTAAAAACCCTAGTTTTTTTACTTGAAACACATTTCCACCTCAAAAATGATTTTCCACCCTAGGAGTGACCTCTAGTACCTTTGAAATGCATGTTGGATGACTTGTTTTGAGGAATTATCTTTTATTTGCAAAATGACCAAAATGCCCTTTGCAATCGTAAAAACCCTAATTTGTTTAAGAAGTGCATTCCAACTTCAAAAATGGTTTTAGAAGCTTTGAAATGACTTTTAGAACCCTAAATGCAATGCATGATGCTCTTTCCTCCTCGTTATTTATTTTGGGGAAAATTAGGTTTTGACCTAAGCTTTTGATAAAATCGGGGTATGACACAAGCATCGAGTACCTTTCACTCTCGTAAGGTTTTACGACTTATAAGTTATAAGTTAATCCGCCGTCGGCTGCCGCAAGAATCACCGTGAAGCTTTCACAAATGACACCCCGATGTGCTCTTTCGTGAAGGTATGATGATATTGTTCCAACACTCTAATATCCCCACTGGGTCACAAGCTATCGCTACTTAGCTCTAAGAACTTCCTTACTTTGCAAATGCGCTTATAAACAATTAGTAGATATATCAATTAGCGTGATGTGGGACTTAAATGAAATATTAAATGAGTCCAAAATCTATTATAGTCATCGAGGCCTCAACCCAATTTTAATGAAGCCCTTTAAGTGAAAGAGGTTTTATGTTGGGCCTTTTTTTTTTTTTTTTTTTTTTTAAAAATTAGGATTTTTTTTTGTACCCCACCACTCTCCCTTCTACCCCCACGATCCTACAAAAGAACTAAATAACCCTAACAAAATTTAAAACCCCAACATATCCTCAAGACAATATATATATATATATAGGAATCAGATATACTTTCTAATCAGATATACATCATCTTATATACCAATTGTGGGGTTATATACGTATATGTAAAAATAGGATCCGTATAAACTCCTCACATTTGGTATATACGATGATGTATATATTGATTTATATATATATATATATATATATATATATATATATATATTTGTAGTCAAATAAATAAATAAATAAATTATTTAAAAAATTAAAATTAAATATTTTAAATAAAAATAAATTAGATATGAATACTTTAGGCTAAAAATCGCTTTTGAGCAACCTACTCGATTGTAATGAAACCACAACCATTAAACTAAAAATCAAAATTCAAGACTTCCATAGTAGTAATAGCTTGATGCATAAAAGTGTTGGTTCAAGCATCGAGTACCTTTCACTCGTAAGGTTTTACGCACTTATAAGTTATAAGTTAATCGCCGCTCGCTGCCGCCAGTAATCACCGCGGAAGCTTTCACAAATGACACCCCGATGTGCTCTTTCGTGAAGGTATGATGATACTGCTCCAACACTCTAATGCCCCCACTGGGGTCACAAGCTATCGCTACTTAGCTCGGCAAGAACTTCCTTACTTTGCAATGCGCTTATAAACAATTAGTAGCTATATCAACTCAGCGTAGATGTGGGACTTAAATGAAATATTAAATGAGTCCAAAATCTATTATAGTCATCGAGGCTTCAACCCAATTTTAATGAAGCCCTTTAAGGAAGAGGTTTTATGTTGGGCCTTTTTTTTAAAAAAAAATTAGGATTTTTTTTGTACCCCACCACCCTCCCTCTCTACCCCCAACGATCTTACAAAAAGAACTAAATAACCCTAACAAAATTTAAAACCCCAACATATCTCAAAGACAATATATATATATATATATATATATATATATATATATATATATATATATATATATATATATATAGGAACTCAGATATACTTTCTAAATCAGATATATATCATCAGATATACCAATTGTGGGGTTATATACGATATGTAAAAATAGGATCCAGATAAATCCCCTCACATTTGGTATATATACGATGATGTATATACGATTTATATATATATATATATATATATATATATATATATATATTTTTGAAGTCAAATAAATAAATAAATAAATTATTTAAAAATTAAAATTAAATATTTTAAATAAAAATAAATTAGATATGAATACTTTAGGCTAAAAATCGCTTTTTGAGCGACCTACTCCGATTGTAATGAAACCACAACCATTAAACCAAAAAAATCAAGATTCAAGACTTCCATAGTAGTTGATAGCTTGATGCAAAAAAAGTGTTGGTTCAAGCATCGAGTACCTTTCACTCGTAAGGTTTTACGACTTATAAGTTATGTTAATCGTCGCTTCGGCTGCCGCCATAATCATCGTGGAAGCTTTCACAAATGACACCCCGATGTGCTCTTTTTCGTGAAGGTATGATGATATTGTTCCAACACTCTAATGCCCCCACTGTCACAAGCTATCGCCACTTAGCTCCGGCAACTTCCTTACTTTGCAATGCGCTTATAAACAATTAGTAGCTATATCAATTAGCGTATGTGGGACTTAAATGGAATATTAAATGAGTCCAACAATCTATTATAGTCATCGAGGCCTCAACCCAATTTTAATGAAGCTCCTTTAAGGAAGAGGGTTTTATGTTGGGCCTTTTTTAAAAAAAAAAAAATTAGGATTTTTTTGTACCCCACCACTCTCCCTTCTACCCCTACGATCCTACAAAAAGACCTAAATAACCCTAACAAAATTTAAAACCCCAACATATCCTCACCACAATATATATATATATATATATATATATATATATATATATTGATCGCATTCTTGACCAATAAAGTGTCAAGTTGCCGCTGTTCTCGATCGGGCTCACGGCCGTTGAGTACGGGAGAGGACCGGTCCCCGCTTCACTGAAAGCACCTCGGTGGTACCGCAAAGACATCCGACGCATCAAGTGAGTGGTCGCCGCAGATAACACATGGTCGAGAACGCACTCGATGCCATGCGGCGAACGGCATATATATATCAGTAGTCTCCGACTGCTACCAAGATTTCGCCGGCAGTAGAATCGCGGGCCCGCAGCCTACTCGGGGCTTGCGATGTTGGTCGGGCCGACTACCATTTGCTATTGGTAGTTCTTGTAATTGTCGATACACCTGTGAACAGCTTGCCCTCAAGCCTAGGGTCGCTAAGAGCTGGTCGAGGCTTGAATCGCGCCTCGTGAGTTATATAGTTCGACAAATCTTTTGATAGTGGAACCGACGCGCCGCCGCTGACGATGGGACTCGCCTTTGACCGCCGCAACCGTTGGTCGTGGCCGACCGGGACGCTGGCTTTGGCCGACATTTATGACGCGACATTTGACTTTCCGAGGTTGTTCAAGACAAGCTATGACTGAGGAGGTGAACGCTATGCGACGCCGCCTCCCTGGCCCTTTCGCGCTGGGTCCAGACTATAAATACTCAGCGGTGGAGACTATTCCTCACACTTTCACGAATTGCTCGCCAATGACCGACTTGTCCGCCGCCGACCGCATCCGTAGTCGCCAGATTGCTCGCTTTTTGTCTTCACGACCGATCTCCAACATTTTCTAAGGTATGAATCGATCTCTCGCCTCTTATTCTTTAACTTTCGCAGTTTTTTCTAATACGCTGCTCCACGTAATATATCGCCCCACGCCCGTGATAGGGTAACAGTCCGGGGACGCACTGTGTCGCTCTCTCATGAGTGCGTCGTCAACCGACCGACCCGATCCCCTTATCGCAGTGTCCGTACGCCATGGATTTAAAAGACCGCCGTGATTCCCGAGAGGGGTCGCCCCAATCCTTTGCTAGCTACATGTCGAGGCCGCTCGAGGCTAATTCGCAAGAGGAGAAATCCAAGTCGCCTTCGCGCATGTGGCTCGATTCTTCGAAAGCAACTGAGCTCGAGCTCGAGCTCTTCCACTTTCTTCCAAAGAAGCGTCGCTAGCTTGGGAGCTCGACTCAAGTCCGCCAATCCGGTTAGATTTTAATAACCTCCACCACCACCGCAGGTGCCATACCCGCGCCACCTGCGGAGATGAAGAGGTGGCACAGAAGATGAAGTACAAAGCGCCGTCTGTGTCGTGGACGCAGGAGGTGGCGTTCCTCCTGGCCGTGGTTTAAACAATGAAGGAGGGTCGAATGAAGCGGGTCGAAGAAGTTCTACCCGACATTGCTCGCGATCCATCCGACTGCCTCGTGTCGTAAACCCTTCGCTCCAATAGGAGTATCATCACGGCCGCCATCGGGCAATACCTGCTCGCAAACTTCCTTCAACCACCGCCGCCGGAGGGTCGTGGGTATGAAGGACGGGAAGATATTGCAACTTATTCTCGACACTTAAGTTCACGATGCACCGGATCGTGGTTCGAGAAGATGAACATCATTCCGCCCTTCACCGAAGTTTCAACGCGACGTTTCATCACATCGGGTCGCTTCTCCCAACTTCATCCGAACGCGCGGTGTTCTTGAAAGCCTGAAGTCCTTTAACCAAACTTGGTCGCCGGTGTCGATCATGCTATTCTTTGCGCTCTTCGAGCTAAGCCGCTCAGTGGAAAAGCTAACAAAGAAAAGAGGAGCAACTCTCCTTCAAGATGCGTAAAACTCAAGACTGCTAAAGATTTTAAGGCTTTTCCAAGAGTCTTTGGGCGCCGCTTGAAAAGCCACTACTTTTGGATCGCCTCCCACTAAGGAGGCCAAGCAAAGCTATATCTCGAGGTCCAACTCTGACGTGAGGCCTGGCTTTCCTTATTTCCTACCACGTGGAACGAGACCCACTTCTTCGTATGTCCTGCACTACATTTATTCCGTTATGATTTAAGTACGCCGACTGGAGTCTTCGAGATGATCAAGGCGCATGCGAAAGCATGATGCCCCCCAAACCCTAATGGCGACCTACCTTGTCGCCCATTCGCCTTGCTCGTGGGGCCGCTCGAGGCCGAGCTTGGTTTGCTTTTGAACCTTGCCTTTATATTTTCACCGTTGATATTTTCTTCTAACTCTTAACTCGTTGTTTTTGCGTAAAGAATGCGCCGTAAGTCACGGGCCGCGGATCGATGCACCCTAACCCCAAAAAGGGTAGCGCTTCCCAAGCCGCCACGTAACGTGGTCGCACCGGATGGCCCGCCAAAGGTGCCTCAAACTCCAAGGAGCCAAGCGGAAGAAACCGCTTCTCACTTCGGCCGCCTTCCTCGCCAAGATGATCGCTTCTCCCAAACGCCAAGTTTGATGATCGGAACTTGACCTTGCTAATGATGACATTCCTATTCTCTCGCCGAGGTTTAGGGCATGTGTCGACTTGAGCGATTCAGAAGCTTCCATGGCGTCCTGTGCCTCCTTTGTATGGGAATAGACAAAATCATGCAAGAGCCGGTGGACGGTTTTAAGGTACTTTATTTTCCCAAAATTGCCAGGCTTTTATTTTTGTTCGACCGACTAATTGTTGGGACTATCTTTGTTTGCAGGAGCTCGGCCGAGAAGAACAAGGCCTCATGAGGCACAGCAGCAAAAGTATGATAAACTTGCCAAGTCCAAAAAGATGCTCGCAATCAAGGCAGGATGACCGCCAAACTCTCCAAGAGGAACAAGGAGCTCACTGGTCAAGTCGCAAATCAAGACCGATCTGAAGTCCCGGAGAAGCAGAGGCGTCGCAAAGGGTACCGGTATGCCGAGCCGAGGCTCAAATTAGAACAATAGCCGAGCATGCTCTGAATGCAGCGATCGAAAGCGCTTCTACAATGCCTCTTGCCAAAGTGGCGTCAACGCAGATATGAACATCAATTTCGGCGAGAAGATGATAAAGCCCGCCCATTATGTCGCAGAACAACAAGATCATGCTGCCCGAGGAACGTGATGACCGTGGTAACGCTGTTCGCCCCAACTCGATCCTTCTCGCCCGCTCGCGAAAGTGAGTAACTTTTGTAACATTTTGACTTGCCTTCGCGCAACAATTTTTAAGTCGCCACGAGCAATGTAGATATTCAAGCGCCACCGCTTTGTAATGACATTTTAACTTGTCTTTCAATTCATTTACTTGAATTCGCCGCGTTAAGTTTACCCATCCCGTATGTTTATGTTTCTAAGCTTTCGAACTTTTAGGCCGCTGTCGATCGTTATGTGCCTTTTCAACGCACTCGCTATGCATCGCTCGACGGCAGCATCGTCAGCCATTTCGATGGCACTCGATCGGGCCATTTTGATGGCACCGTCTGGGGCTGCTGTGGCCGTCCGCGAGCAGGTCGCTTCGACGCCTATTGTGCCGGTTATTACTTAACCCTTGGGCCGCTGACGGCACACTCAGAGATCGCTTCGACGACCCACTATGGTGGGTTATCATTCAACCCTTGGGCCATTTTCGATGGCGCCGGCGCATCGCTTCGATGGTTCATCGCTCGCGGTCATTTGACCTCGGGCCATTTTCGATGGTTTCGATTTAGATCGTGTCGACGATCCATGTTTGACGACATTGACGCTTCGCACCGCCGCGGAGTATTTTTGAGCGACGGCATACATTCTGCGAGAAAGTAAAGTATAAAGCATATTTTAAAGGTCAGCCTCGTGAAAAACCCAATGGGAAAAAAGCGTCACTGCCTTTTTCATTAATAGATCGGCCGTTTGTTACATTCAAAGCATATTCAAACATAATACTTTCTAAGTTTATCAAGATTCCATGTTCTGGGATAGTCGCCTTCCATGGTTTCCAATCAGATGCCCTCTGCCGGCCTTCTTCACGACTTGAGCAAGGACCTTCCCACTTGTGCCGCTTTTCTTCTCGTCCGCATTCTTGTTTCCAACATCCGCATCCGCTTTAGACTAGTTGGCCGATCGAGAAATTCTCTCTCAACTCGAGCTGCTATATCTAGTCGCGACCTTCCGCTTAATCACCGCTCTCCGAGTGATGCTTGCGTGTGCGCTTCAATCGTGTCCAACCCTTCTCGTGATAGCTCTGGCCGTTGTTTCGGCCACTGGGATTCAAAGTTCTCAAGTTTAGTTCGCCCATCTCTGCGGGTATGACAAAGATCGCCCATACACAAGTCCAAGGGCGACTTCGATCGATGAACGAGTGGGTCGCCCCGCACGCCCAAAGAATGCAGATCAGCTCTTCGACCCGCTTTGTTTCATCAGTCTTCGCTTTCAAACCACGAGGATAACTCGCTGGCCGCCTAGCTTGGCCGCTTGTTCCAGGATGCTCGATCGAGGTAAAAAACATGAATCCCCTAAGTCCGCCAACATCTCCTAAATTTTTGTCCGCGAATCGGGTACCGCTGTCGCTATCAATTGGGTCGCGGATTCCAAAGCGCCAAAACACACCGACCGTAATAACTTGCTTACTACCGATGTGATCGCTGCAAAGAGGCTCTACCGATCCACTTCTTCAGAAATAATCTAACGCCACGATCAAGAACTTGAACCGCCCGAGCAGTGGAAACGACCTAGCAGTGTCCATGCCCCACCGTGTAATCCGCCAAGGTGAGACGAGGCTTCAGAACTCGAGGAAGGTGCAATGTGGACATCAAAGATGTACTTGACATTTTTTGCATTTCAACCAAATTTCTTAGCATCTTCGGCCCATGGTCGCCAATAGTAACCTACCGAGAGCTTTTGAAATGGAACGAGCACTCGATGGCTTCCACAAACGTTTCTCATGAATATATCTTCAACACATGGTCGGGCTTAACCGACGTAAGACATCTTAACAATGGAGACAGAATCCTCTTCTCATAATTTCCCCTTCTATTATCGAATACCGGTCGCCCCGAGCTTTAATTTAATTTCGCCGCTTTTCGTCGCCGCGCTTTCTCCTTCAACAATATACCGTAGAATGGAGCGATCCAATCAACTGCGTTGACACAAAGAACGCCAACGACCGCTCGTTGGTCGACACGCTGACGACGAGAGTCTCTCGAATCAAACTTCGCGGATTCCCGTGGGTCTTGGTACTTGCGAAGTTTTGATGTATCGTCCGCTCGAATGTTTTCACCGAGGCACATGCACCACTTCCGCCGGCCGAATAACTTGAGTGTTCTCCTCACCGCCGCCGATAGCTTTTGAGGACATCGCCCTTTGTCATCATACAACTCCTTGATTCGAGAAACCACTAACAGGGAATCTGAGCAATTCCACACGCATCGATATTGAAATCTCGGGCGAAGCCGCAGCCGCCATGCACGCCCATACTCACCTTGGTTGTTTGACGAGTGGAAAGCAAACGTTAACGAGACCTCGACGCGGCCAGCGCCTTCGAATTTTCTAAGATTAGACCGACTCCACCGCTTTGCTATCGACGACCCATCTACGGTAGGTAGTCCGTGTCGCCGCGCAGTTGGTCTTCTCGGACCGAGTCATTTCATTTATAAAGTCGCCAACACTTGTGCTTTGGGCGCCGATCCGATTCAAACTTAATCCCAAACTCATCGAGTTCTACCGCCCACTTAATCATTCTTCCCGCCGTGTCCGCCGATGGAGACTTGCCTCGATTGGCCGACGGCCCTAACCATTTA
This sequence comes from Oxytropis ochrocephala, assembly GCA_020916435.1. NCBI lineage: Eukaryota > Viridiplantae > Streptophyta > Magnoliopsida > Fabales > Fabaceae > Oxytropis > Oxytropis ochrocephala. The sequence goes on from JAJHUT010000025.1 coordinate 17,126, forward strand.
TCCGTGAGCTGCAAAGCAGGGTCTTAACCTTCTTCGCGCCACTTGTAGAAGTGCAAGCGGCGAATTTCTATTTTCCGATACTCACCGCCCTGCAAAGACTCTTATCGATGAAGCAGACCTGATTTCGCTTTAAGTCGCTTTCCCCGACTAACACCAGCGACTCAACACTTCTTCCGTAATCGCTAAGCATAAATACAGCCGCTTACCGCAACCGCTTGGTCATGATCAGGCGTTAGTCAAAGCCTCTTTAGCTCATCCAACGCTTGTTGGCATCGGGTCTGGCCCATTCAAAAGTCGTGGTCTTTCTTCGTGGTTCAACAATGGAAGCGACTTGCAGTGCCGCTGGGATGAATCGATAAGGCACTACCATTCCGCTCAGCTTGTTGTATTTTTTGGTCGTGGGCGGCCTCATTTCGCGATCACCGCACTTCTGGATTGGCTTCTATTCCTCTTTCGCTTAGGTGAAAGGCCAAGAACTTACCGCCCTCACCCCAAAAAGTACACTTTTCTCGGTTCGCCTATGAATTCTTCCCGCCTCTTCAAAATTCCCTCTAGGTCGCCACATGATCCTGGCTTCTACGCTCTTAATGATCATGTCGCTCTAGATACACTTCTGATATCCGCCGATCCGCCTTTTTGAAGATCTTGTTCATCATGCTACCGGTAGGTCGCTTCCGTAGTTCTTTTAGCCGAATGGCATTACTTTGTATTGAAAATTGCCACACCACATGTCATGAAGGTCGCTTTATGCCAATCGGGGGTACATCGAATCGATTGTGAACCCTAATAGGCGCCCGTAAAAGATAGCAATTTATAACCCGAGGCACCATCGACCAATTTATCGATGTTGGGCATGTAGAAAGGCGCCTCTTCGCATGCCTTGTTCTGGACGCAGATAATATACACACATTCGCCATTCGCCGCTTTTTCTTCTTTTTACTAGTACGACATTAGATAGCCGTGTCGTGTACTTGATCTCTTCAATGAAGTTAGCCTCACGAGGTCCTCAAACGCCTTTGCCGCGCTTGAGATTTTTCCTCACTCGAAGTTCGCTTTCTTGTGTGACCGCCTAACTCCTTCATCGACTAAAGTTGATGGCAAGCTATCTCAATAGGAATACCGCATGTCCGGATGCCCGCCATGCTAACAGATCAGTAGTCTTTCGCATATCTCCACAAGGTCTTGCTTTACTCGCCGTAGGTCGCCACCGAAGCTTTATCGCTTTAGCCGGGTCGCCGCTTCAATCTGGTGACATCCACCAACTCCCGCGAGGTTCTCGCCTTTTCAACTCGCTTTTCACCTTCTCGCCAAACCATCGCCGCTTATCCTCTCGGGTCGCTTATCCGATCATAACGCAGCGCCCAGATCGGGCGGTAGATTCACTTCGTGGCCTTCACCGGTGCTCCGGTATTTGGGCTACGATATACCTCATCACAAATTTCTCCGATATAGGAAGTGGCTTCTTCGCCGCTTTCAGTCGGGCCGCCAGTAACTACCGGTCGCCTCATCAGAAATTTCATTTTCAAATGCACCGTCGATGCCACTTCGCCTCCACCTTTGCCCAAGGTCGGGCCTACCAATGATACATCGATAGCATGATTTGATGGGGAGTACGAGAACGCCGTCCGACCGCCCCGCATAAAGTGGTTTCTCTCCAAAGATCGCCACCAAATGTGACCAAGAGTTCGATCGCTCCTAAAGCGGTAGGTGATCGCCCATTGAAGCCCGCATGCGTGTAGGCTCGGCTCGGGAATTATCTCGCCCGATCAAACTTTATCTTGTCAATCAAATCTCAAACATGATATCGCCGAGCCGCCTTGGTCGCACCGTAATTTTTTGAACTCGTGGCTGGCCATAATCGCCCGACCACTAATGGAACATAATCGCTTGGCCTCGCCATCGAAAGCGTGTCTTCATCCCTAAAGGAAATGGGCGTCTATTCGAGACCGGCCGCTCACTGGCGGAGGCAACCATTAGAGCTCGCCCCACTTTCTTTTCATAGCTTTGTTGACTCTTTCCGATCCAACGATTTCCATGAATTACCATCGCAACATTACGCCTTTGATCGCCGAGTGTCACGATCTTCGACGGTCTTGTCTTGGGCGCCGCTATGGCTAGAGCGCCTCTTTTCTATCTTGATCAGCCTTTGGCTTCTCTTGAGGTCGCTCGCTTTCATCGACTCTCACGCATTTGCCCAACTTGCCTTTCTCAATAAGTTCCTCAATGTCGCCTTCGAGGGCCATACGGGCCGCTGGTGTCGTGCCCTTGCTCTCGTGGTAACTGCAATATCTTTTAGCCTGGCCGTGCCCTCTCGAGCACGCAGTGGATCCGGCCGCTTTACTCCCCACAAACTCATTGTTCTCGCACTCACCGTAGATTTGTGCAATGGAGGCGCCGAGACGCAAGGCGATGATCAAACTTCTTGTCTCTCAAATCGTGTCGGTTTTCTACGACCTTCACGACCTTTTAGCCTGGCCTATCCTCGCTTCTTCTTTGGTCCCGCACGCGCCTTTCTTGCAATGCAAAGTTTCTTCATACGCCATATGAACGTCACTCCTTGTTAGGAAGAAGTCGAGGTCTTGGTAATGGTTCAATGTGAACTCTTCTACAAACTCGTGGTCGTGTCGTAATACCACGCTCGTGATACTTCAACTTATCTTTGTCCGATAAGTCACGCAATGCATTCTACTCGTGATTGAACCGGGCCGATGTAATCGCCTCGCTTTCATTATCGCCTTTGAACAATCGTGTCCAAGCGTTCCTCATATCGATATTGGCGCGGCCATGCGCAGTAAATGAGATAAGAAGATTCGATCGTGTCTTGCCATGAGAGAGATAGTATCGGGTAAGCGGTCTCCCACCATTCTAGCGCCTACCGCCCAACGATCGAGGGAAAAGCTAAGACTTCATGGTCGAGCCCAACTCTCTCAGAACTACAATAATTATTAAAGTACCTGAGGTGCTTATCCGATCGCCACGCATCGCCAAACTTGTTCAGACAGGTGGCTTTCGCAGTCTCGGGAATCCCGTAACGCCCGATTTCTCTAGAAAAAGGGCCGGCCGGTCGCTTCAATGTCGCTCACCCAGTGGTTGCATAGCGCAGGCATGCCTCGCGTTCGATATTCCATAGAATTCTCTGACGGGCCAAATGGTGGTCGAGGAGGCCTTCTCGGTCGCCGCTGACCTCTTCGCTTGGCCGCCGCAGACGCCCCTAATTTCTCCCATCTCTCGTAGCCTTCAATCTCTTCACGAGAATCCCGTGATCTCGCCGACCGACGCGGAACTGCATTTACTCATTCGAGGAGTATCTTGTGGGCGAGCCGAACAGATCGTGGACGATAGCTAGAGTCCTCATATTCATCATAGACAACGCCGCCCGCGCGCTGCTCGCCGGGCGCACCCACGCGTCTCTACTTCGACGCGGCCGAGACCGGCGGGTGGTGCTCTCCCGCCAGAGAGGCTCCTTCGAGAGGAGGGGAGCTGTGCACGCCAGCAGCCCGGGCGTGGGAGCGTATGTTCTCCGCCTTCCGTGACGCTTGGCGGCCCTGACCGACCTCTCTTCATAGCCGAGAGATCACCGCTTCGCTCGCAATCACCGTTCTTGCTTTGAAGGATCTCGCAGAACGGCCCGAGTGACATGCTCGGCAATGGTTTCAATGCCCGCCCAATCAACTCGGGCAAGAGCTGGGTGGAGCGCACGGCCGCACTCGCCTAAGACGGCCCGCGACCTCGCACCGAGGTTCTTGCCGCGATTCTCGAGATCTGGCGAACCGCCATCGCCTCGCCCCCGGTTTGGCCGAGGATGTTGCCCGGAGGGGTTGAGTCGAGATGATGCCCGCCCGGGGCCGGGCAGCAGTGGAGCCACAGGAAAGGAGTAGATAGCGCCGCCTCCCATCGTGGTCGCCATTGATCGTACCTGACCAATAAAGTGTCGGGTTGTCGCTGCTCGCTGATCCGCGGCCGTTGAGTACGGGAGAGGATCGGTCCCCGGCTTCACGCTGAAAGCACTCTCGTGGTACTGCAAAGACACTCCGACGCATCAAGTGAGTGGTCGCCGCGTATAACACAAGGTCGAGAACGCACTGATGCCAATACGCGGCGAACGGCATATATATCATAGAGTCCCGACCATAGCGAAGATTTCGCTTCTGGCTATAGAATCGCGTCCGCAATTACTTGGGCTTCTAAGAGGCTGGGTCGGGCCGACGCCCATCGCGCATATTTGTAGTTATTGTAATTGCCGATACACTCAGAACATATATATATATATATATATATATATATATATATAGTATATATATATATATATATATATATATATATATATAGGAATCAGATATACTGTAGAACACCCCCTTATCTTAATCAATTCTGGTTTACTAACTTAAAAATCAGAGTTTCAAAATTCCACCCAAAGGAGTGCTACATTTGGTGGTAAAAAGAAAACAGTAAAATCACTTGTTCATACAGCTTTCACAAAGATTATACAAGCATGCAATACAAGATCTCCACTAAAAGTGGTCTCACTCTCACCATATAAGGCACTCTCGACCAAGAATACAACAAGTCATATTATATAGTAATAGTTACACAACATATGATAGTTTTAGTTCCAAAAGACTATCTAGCAAAATATACAAGATCAAAGATACAAAACACTAAAATAATCTACTCAAATTTCAACCCAAAGGTTACACTCCACTGTGAGCTAGACACTAATCGACTTGAAGCTAGGCACAACCATCACTCATGAGTACCTGCAAGCTGCCACGAGAGCAAGCAACAAGCAGCCTTTAGGTGAGTCTCTTTAACACAAGTAATATAATGTGAAGAAAGCTAAGGATGAGATAGTACTAAAAACATTTCTGGCTCAACAATTACGCTTCACTCACCGATAGCTCAATTAATCACAACAATTATCAATCGCTCAACACAACAAATCATGTAATGTATGCATGTATGCAACCCATCCATGTGGCATTATGCAACGAGGTACCTCCACCGCCGTTATTTAGCCCGCCGCAAGATCTCCGCGTTAACTCCGCTGTTATTTGATATGGAGACCAAGTCCTACCATATCCGAGGCCGAGACCTCCTCCGTCGTAATATGCACATGAACATGTGACTTCATGACAAATACAATCACACACAAAACAATCATAACGTGATGTGAATGTTTACACCGCCGCGCTCACCGCCGCGCATCTCGCCGCTCTACTGGCTAAGCATTCGTCCGCCACATAATCGACGCCTACACCACCTGCACATCATCATCGCTAAGCGTCGACCTACAACACCTAGAATCACCTTAGGACCTACAACCGACCTCTCTCGCCACCTCTAATCCATCGTGGGACTACTTGTCACACCGAGGACCACAAACGACACTTAGGGACCAAAATGTCACCTAAGGACCAAAATGGACTTAATCGCTTCCTCTTTTATGCACATTGGTGCTAAAGTAGCACTCCCAAAGAGCGCCCCACAATGTGTTAGACAACATTGGCATTTAACCTCACCTCTAAGCACACTATATGTGTAATTTCGCCAATCACGCACATTACCTCAAGAGACACTATGTGTGTACTCGCCACCCACAATACACACCTCAATTCGCAACGCTACCAGCTACGCACTCCTTACACCAAAATCATCTAAGTCATGTAAATCACTTCTCAAGATTCTCCGTTCTGGGTTTCACCTATTCTCTAGGCACTGGCGCTCACCTTGGTGACGCTACTCCTACCGAGGACCTCTACACCTCGCTGACCTAAGGCGCAGAGACACCTACACTTCTGGCTTATGCATCCCTACCCTCGCTAATGGTGTTTAGACACATACTCTCCTCAAACTCACCAATGCACTCCAAAACACTAAGACACTCTAAGCGTTGACTTCCCCAAGCTTCTCGCTTCTCTCACTCTAGGCTTAAGGTATTTCTGGCTTACGCTGCAATAAGGCGCTTAACTCCCTTTACTTCTTTTTACTCGCTTCTTCACTTAAACTCAACATGCAAGCTCATTTCCACTCACTTCACGCATGCACACTCTGATACTCACTCCATTTGTCTCCGATCCTCTCCTTAACTCTACATGCAAGCTCATTTCTTCACACTACACCGATCTACACTTCTGATGCCTCACCATGCAAAGCTCACTGCAGACCACACGCAATGCAGAGAGTTAGACTCCTCTCTCTTTTCCCAACCGATCACCGTCAGATCTCGCCACAAATCTCAAAGCAAGGAGCAAAACACAAAGAAAGATACATCATGAACTACACATAAAACACACATGCAAGGTGATCAAAAACCACTCACACCAAAACACTATCAACACGTATCATTACAAGGATTAAAAGACCCCTAACCTTAATGATTCGGAGAAGAGATGAGAAACCTCCACTCTCCAACAAACCACAAAGAACAAGCTCTCCTCTCCCTCTCCTAGCTTGAACTCTCCACGCCAAGTTCTCTTCCTTCTCTCTTCTGCTCTCACTCTCTCTCTACTTCCTCAATTTAGAAACTTAACTATATTTTTGAACCGAATGGGATGTCTCCTTCGGCGGTACCATTTAATATGTCCCAATGGACTTAAATGGGCCTTGGCCTTATTAGGCCGTGGGCTTTTCTACTACCCACACCCTTTACCTACTTTGACATTTCCTAAAATAGTAACACATGCTTAGCTTTTACTTAATGAATTACTTGACTTAAGAGTAAATGTTGCAAACCCTTAATAACTCAACTAAGTTAATTAATTGAATTATTTTGGGGTGTTACATATACCCCCTAAATCAGATATACATCATCTTATATACCAATTGTGGGGTTATATACGATATGTAAAAATAGGATCCGTATAAAACCTCACATTTGGTATATATGATGATGTATATATGATTTATATATATATATATATATATATATATATATATATATATATATATATTTGTAGTCAAATAAATAAATAAATTATTTTAAAAATTAAAATTAAATATTTTAAATAAAAATAAATTAGATATGAATATTTTAGGCTAAAAATCGCTTTTTGAGCAACCTACTATGATTGTAATGAAACCACAACCATTAAATCCAAAAATCAAAATTCAAGACTTCCATAGTAGTAATAGCTTGATGCATAAAAAAGTGTTGGTTCAAGCATCGAGTACCTTTCATTCTCGTAAGGTTTTACGCACTTATAAGTTATAAGTTAATCGTTGCTCATTGCCGCTAGTAATCACCGTGGAAGCTTTCACAAATGACACCCTCGATGTGCTCTTTCGTAAGGTATGATGATATTGTTCCAACACTCTAATGCCCTCACTGGGGTCACAAGGTATCGCTACTTAGCCTCTGCAACTTCCTTACTTTGCAATGCTTATAAACAATTAGTAGCTATATCAATTAGCAGATGTGGGACTTAAATGAAATATTAAATGAGTCCAAAAATCTATTATAGTCATCGAGGCCTCAACCCAATTTTAATGAAGCCCTTTAAGGAAGAGGGTTTTATGTTGGGCTTTTTTTTTAAAAAAAAATTAGGATTTTTTTGTACCCCACCACTCTCCCTTCTACCCCCAATGATCTCACAAAAAGAACTAAATAACCCTAACAAAATTTAAAAACCCCAACATATCCTCAAAGACAATAAATATATATATATATATATAGGAACTCAGATATACTTCTCTAAATCAGATATACATCATCGTATATACCAATTGTGGGGTTATATACTTATATGTAAAAATAGGATCCGTATAAACTCCTCACATTTGGTATATACGATGATGTATATACGATTTATATATATATATATATCTATATATATTTGAAGTCAAATAAATAAATAAATAAATTATTTAAAAATTAAAATTAAATATTTTAAATAAAAATAAATTAGATATGAATACTTTAGGCTAAAAATCGCTTTTTGAGCAACCTACTATGATTGTAATGAAACCACAACCATTAAATCCAAAAAAATTAAGATTCAAGACTTCCATAGTAGTAATAGCTTGATGCATAAAAAGTGTTGGTTCAAGCATCGAAAGTACCTTTCACTCTCGTAAGGTTTTACGACTTATAAGTTATAAGTTAACTGGCCGCTCATTGCCGCCAGAATCACCGTGAAGCTTTTACAAATGACACCCCGATGTGCTCTTTTTCGTAAGGTATGATGATATTGTTCCAACACTCTAATGCCCTCACTGGGTCACAAGCTATCGCTACTTAGCTCAAGAACTTCCTTACTTTGCAATGCGCTTATAAACAATTAGTAGCTATATCAATTAGCGATGTTGGACTTAAATGAAATATTAAATGAGTCCAAAAATCTATTATAGTCATCGAGGCCTCAACCCAATTTTAATGAATCCCTTTTTAAGGAAGAGGGTTTTATGTTGGGCTTTTTTTTTTAAAAAAAAATTAGGATTTTTTTGTACCCCACCACTCTCCCTTCTACCCCCCCACGTATCCTACAAAAAGAACTAAATAACCCTAACAAAATTTAAAACCCCAACATATCCTCAAGACAGATAATAAATATATATATATATATATAGGAATCAGATATACTTCTAAATCAGATATACATCATCGTATATACCAATTGTGGGGTTATATACGATATGTAAAAATAGGATCCGTATAAACCCTCACATTTGGTATATACGATGATGTATATACGATTTATATATATATATATATATCTATATATATATTTGAAGTCAAATAAATAAATAAATAAATTATTTAAAAATTAAAATTAAATATTTTAAATAAAAATAAATTAGATATGAATACTTTAGGCTAAAAATCAGTTTTTGAGCAACCTACTATGATTGTAATGAAACCACAACCATTAAATCCAAAAAATTAAGATTCAAGACTTCCATAGTAGTAATAGCTTGATGCATAAAAAGTGTTGGTTCAAGCATCGAGTACCTTTCACTCGTAAGGTTTTACGTGACTTATAAGTTATAAGTTAATCACGCTTCTATCAAGCCGCCAGTAATCACCGCGGAAGCTTTCACAAATGACACCTCGATGTGCTCTTTTCGTGAAGGTATGATGATATTGTTCCAACACTCTAATGCCCTCACTGGGTCACAAGGTATCGCTACTTAGCTCGGCAACTTCCTTACTTTGCAATGCGCTTATAAACAATTAGTAGCTATATCAATTAGCAGATGTGGGACTTAAATGAAATATTAAATGAGTCCAAAATCTATTATAGTCATCGAGGCCTCAACCCAATTTTAATGAAGCCCTTTTAAGGAAGAGGGTTTTATGTTGGGCCTTTTTTTAAAAAAAAAAAAATTAGGATTTTTTTGTACCCCACCACTCTCCCTTCTACCCCCCACGATCCTACAAAAAGAACTAAATAACCCTAACAAAATTTAAAAACCCCAACATATCCTCAAAGACAATAAAATATATATATATATATATATATATATATATATAGGAACTGTGATATACTTTTCTCTAAATCGTATATACATCATCGTGATATACCAATTGTGGGGTTATATACTTATATGTAAAAATAGGATCCGTATAAACCCCTCACATTTGGTATATACGATGATGTATATACGATTTATATATATATATCTCATATATATTTGAAGTCAAATAAATAAATAAATAAATTATTTAAAAATTAAAATTAAATATTTTAAATAAAAATAAATTAGATATGAATACTTTAGGCTAAAAACTGCTTTTTGAGCAACCTACTATGATTGTAATGAAACCACAACCATTAAATCCAAAAAATTAAGATTCAAGACTTCCATAGTAGTAATAGCTTGATGCATAAAAAGTGTTGGTTCAAGCATCGAGTACCTTTCACTCGTAAGGTTTTACGACTTATAAGTTATAAGTTAATCAAGCTTCATCAAGCCGCTATAATCACCGCGGAAGCTTTCACAAATGACACCTCGATGTGCTCTTTCGTAAGGTATGATGATATTGTTTCCAACACTCTAATGCCCCCACTGGGTCACAAGCTATCGCTACTTAGCTCGGCAACTTCCTTACTTTGCAATGCCGCTTATAAACAATTAGTAGCTATATCAATCAGCAGATGTGGGACTTAAATGGAATATTAAATGAGTCCAACAATCTATTATAGTCATCGAGGCCTCAACCCAATTTTATTGAAGCCCTTTAAGGAAGAGGGTTTTATGTTGGGCCTTTTTAAAAAAAAAAATTAGGATTAGGATTTTTTTGTACCCCCACCACTCTCCCTTCTACCCCCACGTATCCTACATAAAGACCTAAATAACCCTAACAAAATTTAAAAACCCCAACATATCTCAAAGACAATATATATATATATATATATATATATATATATATATATATATATATATATATATATATATATATATATATATATATATATATATATGATCCGCCGTAACAAAGCAAACTACCCTGATAGTAGGTGCCCCCGCAAAGCCTTTATGTAAAGATGGCGAGCCTTCACAAAGAGGTGGAGCTGGTCAATCATGGTCGTCCTGACCTCCCAAATCTTTTTGAAATACAAAGTAGGCGCTTTCTAGCAGCGCGCCGTTTCAGCTCTTCCAAATACTGGGATACAAGCGAGCGCTGCTTTCACTCTCCACATCAACTGAATCGTGGTCCTCCCGCCACCACCGCATCCACCGTGATTTAGCCGATGAAGGAAGCGACCGCTTCGGCCGGCATATAGAGGTGACGAAGATATGGCCGACGTTGCTCATTCCGCCCTCGAGTCTCCACGACGACGTGATAGATTTGGATGCCGATCCCCAAGAACTCGAACGACTCAAGTATGAAGATCGGTGGTCGATGAAGAAGTGGCCAATAAATGAAGACCTTGGTGATGGCGCGAGCAGCCGACAAACAAATGGAGCGAGATGCCGGCATAAATGAAGATGTCGGGCGAACAAATGGAGGAAGATGTCGAGCCATCTTCGCCATCGACCCGTCAGACATTTCGGTGTCCGAGAAGACGAGGGCTTTTAAGAGTTTCATCGGCCCGACCACTCACCTCTTGGACGCACCCGCAGCCCTCTTCACCAAGCCGATGGAAAGTGAAAGGCATGCAGATAACGAGAATATCGCTGACCGTGGCTTCTAACGTGAAGTTTACCATGCAACCGGTCGTTGAGAAGATGGAGATCATCCCCTTTCACCGTGTTCCAACGGACCTCCTCAACTATTTGGGTGTCGCCAGATCTCAAGTGCGCATCCAAACAGATGGGGTTTCATGAAGGCCTTCGAAAGCATCTTCGCGACCTACCGGACCAAGGGTATCGCCCAAACTTTTCTTACTTTGTTCGAAAGTTAAGTTGGCACGGCGAGAACTGGTACCAATATGGCCCGCAAAGAGCAAGTGTCCTTCAAAACCGTAAGTCGCTCCCCACAAATTCTTCAAGGCTTATTCGACCGGCGCGTTGCTGGAAGAATCAATACTTCCCGGTCATCCCCGACGAAATGCCGCCAAGGACATCGTGAGAGGTCTTCCCTGACGGCGCAGGCAGGGTGCCTTCTTTCCGCTTCTCCGGCGGCGATGCTCATTTCACTCAAAAGCCGAGCGAGTATACTTTTGCCGTGGTCGACCCTTGATGAAGAAGACGCTGTTACCTTGGGCATGATTACGAGTCGTCCGCCTCACGCCACAAAACCCCGAGGGGGACATCCCCGCCGGCCCTTTGTCTGCATAAGGAGGATAAGTTGTCGCCCGAGCTCGGGATCGGCTTAGCCTCGAGAAGCTCGCCACCTCTAGCGGGCAAAAGAAGACTCTCGCCACCGACGCCCAGAGACGTAACACTCCTCGCCCCGACCAAATGCCGGGCGCCTCAAGGCAAAGATGGACGCACTCCCAAATAAGCGCCTAGGAGAGAAGAAGAAAATCGGCCGAGTCCTCACCTTCAAGATAGAAGACTGATCGAGGAGGATTACAGTGCGCTTAAGCGACCTCGACTTCGTGGGCGACTCTATGCAAGTCGCAAGCAAGGTGCCAAGAATTTGAGAACCAATCAAGCACGTAAGTTGGGCAGACTTTGTCGACATCTCGGCCGTGATATCTCGACCGTCCACGACCTTTATTTCCTATTTCGTGTGCCGGCGCAGTAGGACGCGCCGATCGTAAAGCTTAAGGAGCTTGAACTCGAGATCGCCGCTCGAATGTACTCAAGGCTAAGCTTAGTGGCCACTAAAAGACAAACAAACAATGGAGGGAAGACAAGGCTGAATGGCGCCTGTGAACAAAGAGCTTGCGGAAGTGGTGAAGACCCTGTGCCAAGATCGCCGCTTTGAGGAGGACAAGCAGCCGCCATCAACGCCAAGCTCGCTGAGGTAGCCGGGTGGCAGGAGGAGCACCATATATCAATTTGACAACGCCGTGGCTCAAATGAAGATGCTCGCAGCCTCGTGGCCTCCAAAGACGGACAAAGCAGATGGTGCAGCCCGATCATGTGGTCGAGGCTAAGAGATCGTCTTGCCTATGAAGATGGATGATGAAGGCAAGGTGATTCGCAAGCTGGCCGCTGATCCTCGTCGCTCCAAGAAGTGAGCAACACCTTTCTTTTTGCCCGCTCGCGAAAGCAGGTATTGTCCGTAATTCCATCACATTAACTCCGCCCCTAAATCGTATATACGCTATCGCTGATACCAATTGTGGGGTATGTACGATATGTAAAATAGGAATCGTGATAAACCTCACATTTGGTATATACGATGATGCATATACGATTTAGGGGTATACACGATTTATATATTTTAAATAAAAATAAATTAGATATGAATAATTTAGGCTAAAAATAGGTTTAGTGAGTAGTTCGTTAACAGTGAAAATGTTATACGCGAAACACTAATAATTTAGGCTAAAAATCTGCTTTGGGCAACCTACTCGATTGTAATGAAACCACAGCCCATTAAATCCGAAAAATCAAGAATCAAGACTCCCATAGTAGTAATAGCTTGATGCATAAAAAGTGTTGGTTCAAGCATCGAGTACCTTTCACTTTCGTAAGGTTTTACACTTATAAGTTATAAGTTAACCGCCGCTCACATGCCAAGATCACCGTGAAGCTTTTTACAAATGACACCCCCGATGTGCTCTCTTTCGTGAAGGTATGATGATATTGTTCCATCTCTAATGCCCCACTTGGGTCACAAGCTATCGCTTACTTAGCTCGCAACTTCCTTACTTTGCAATGTGTTTATAAAGAATTAGTAGCTATATCAATTAGCCGATGTGGGACTTAAATGGAATATTAAATGAGCCCAAAAATCTATTATAATCATCGAGCCTCAACCCAATTTTAATGAAGCCCTTTTAAGGAAGAGTGTTTTTTATGTGGGCCTTTTAAAAAAAAAAAAAAAAAAATTAGGATTTTTTTTTGTACCCCACCCCTTTCCCTTCTACCCCCACGATCCTACAAAAAGACCTAAATACCCCTAACAAAATTTAAAAACCACAACATATCCTCAAAAAAAAAAAGTATAGGAACCGTGATATAATTCTCAAATCGTATATACATCATGGTGTATAGCAATTGTGGGGGTATATACGATGATGTAAAATAGAAATGATAAACCCTCACATTTGGCATATACGATGATATATATACAATTTAGGGGTATACATTTATTTACATATATATATATATATATATATATGTAGTCAAATAAAAATAGATAAATTATTTAAAATATTAAAATTATATATTTTAATAAAAATAAATTAGATATGAATAATTTAGGCTAAAAATATGTATTGTGCATAGTTCGTTATGTGTGAAGATGTTATACGAACACTAATAATTTAGGCTAAAAATCGGTTTTCGGAAACCTACTCGATTGTAATGAAACCACAACCATTAAATCCAAAAAAATCAAGAATTAAGACTCCCATAGTAGTAATAGCATGATGCGTAAAAGTGTTGGTTCAAGCATCGAGTACCTTTCACTCTCGTAAGGTTTTACGACTTATAAGTTATAAGTTAATCGCCTCCTGGCTGCCAAACAGAATCACCGTGAAACTTTCACAAATGACACCCCGATGTGCTCTTTCAGAAGGTATGATGATATTGTTCCAATACTCTAATGCCCCCACTTCAGGTCACAAGCTATCGCTACTTAGCTCGGGCAACTTCCGTGATTTTGCAATGTGTTTATAAACAATTAGTGGCTATATCAATTAATCGATGGGACTTAAATGGAATATTAAATGAGCCCTAAAATCTATTATAGTCATCGAGGCCTCAACCCAATTTTAATGAAGCCCTTTTAAGGAAGAGGGTTTTATGTTGGCCCTTTTTTAAAATAAAAATTAGAGATTTTTCGCACTCACCACCACTCTACCTTCTACCCCACATATCATACAAAAAGACCTAAATACCCCTAACAAAAATTTAAAACCCCAACATATCCTCACCAATATATATATATATAGGAACCGTATATACCTCCTAAATCAGATATACATCATCAGATATACTAATTGTGGGGCATATACGATATGTAAAATAGGAATTGTATAAACCCCACATTTGGTATATACGATGATGTATATACGATTTAGGGGTATATACGATTTATATATATATATATATATATATATATATATATATGTGTGTGTGTGTGTGTGTGTGTGTGTGTGTGTGTGTGTGTGTGTGTGTGTGTGTGTGTGTGTGTGTGGTTGTGTGTAGTCAAATAAAAAAATTATTTAAAGAATTAAAATTATATATTTTAAATATAAATAAATTTAATATTAATATTTAGGCTAAAAATTGGTTTTCGTGGCAACCTACTCTAATTGTAATAAAACCATAGCCATTAAATCCAAAAATCAAGATTCAAGACTCCCATAGTAGTAATAGCTTGATGCATAAAAAGTGTTGGTTCAAGCATCGAGTACCTTTCACTCTCACAAGGTTTTCCGCACTTATAAGTTATAAGTTAATCGCCGCTCATTGCCGCCATAATCATTGTGAAGCTTTCACAAATGACACCCTCGATGTACTTCTTTCGTGAAGGTATGATGATACTGCTCCAACACTCTAATGCCCCCACTGAGTAACAAGTTATCACTACTTAGCTCTTTGAAACTTCCTTACTTTTCAATGCGCTTATAAACAACTTGTAGCTATATCAATTAGTCGATGTGGGACTTAAATGGAATATTAAATGAGCCCAAAAATCTATTATAGTCATCGAGGCCTAACCCTAATTTTAATAAAGCCCTTTTAAGTGAAGAGGGTTTTATGTTGGGCCTTTTTTTTATAAAAAAAGGGATTTTTTTGTGCCCCACCACTCTCCCTTCTACCCCACGTATCCTACAAATGACCAAATACCCCTAACAAAATTTTAAAACCCCAACATATCCTCACTAAAAATATATATATAGGATCGCCAAAAATAGTATATACGCTCATTGTAGATACCAATTGTGGGGGTATGTACGATATGTAAAAATAGGATCGTATAAACCCTCACATTTGGTATATACGATGATGCATATACGATTTAGGGGGTATACATCGATTTACATATATATATATATATATATATATATATATATATTTGTAGTCAAATAAAATATAAATAAATTATTTAAAAATTAAAATTATATATTTTAAATAATAATAAATTAGATATCAATAATTTAGGCTAAAAATCCTGCTAAGCAACCTACTCGATTGTAATGAAACCACAAACCATTAAATCCAAAAATCAAGAATTAAGACTCCTTTAGTAGTAATAGCATGATGCGTAAAAGTGTTGGTTCAAGCATCGAGTACCTTTCACTCGTAAGGTTTTACGACTTATAAGTTATAAGTTAATCGCCGTCATTAAACTAAATAGTAATCATTGTGAAGCTTTCACAAATGATAACCCCGATGTGCTCTTTCGTAGAAGGTATGATGATACTGCTTCAACACTCTAATTCCCACTCGAGTCACAAGCTATCGCTAGCTTTGCAACTTCCTTACTTTGCAATGCGCTTTAAACACTTAGCAACTATATCCGATCGCATTCACCAATAGAGATAGTTGTCGCTTCTTGCCTCAACGCTTCTGGCTTGGTGTGAGTGAGCTAGACCTGGCCTTGAGAGCGCCGGTGGTACTCGCAAAGACACTCCGACGCCGAGTCGAGGTGTGCTAACTGCTCGTGGTATTTATACCACTGGGGCTCCCGCCGCTAGTAGAAATCCCACGGCCGCCGAGAATTGCGCACCAAGCCCAAAGCTTTAAGCCGCTTCGCTGAATCGGGTCGCTGGCCCATTTTTCGATGGCACCCCGGTATTGCTAATACACCCCTAACAGCTTGCCCCCAAGCCTCAGGTCGCGGCGATGGGTCGAGGCTTGAATCGATGCCCCTGGGCGGGATAATGCATCTAGATGTCTCCACTAGTAATGAGTGCCGTCGCCGCCCATGGTCTGGCCGATCATGGGCTTCAGCAAGACGCACACTAGACCTCTATAAATAGAGTACTCGGTCAAGACGATTTCCACACTCTTAGAATCGTGATCTCTCGCCGACCGAGATATCCGCGAAGCGACCAAGTGTCATGCCAGCGTAAAGTTGTTCGCTCTGCTTTTCTTCTCTAGTCATCGTGATTTCCGTGTATGCCGCTTCTTCCCGGCTTTTCGCTTACTTGTTTAAATTCGCCCACGCTCGTGAAAGGGAGGCGCCCTGGCTGGGGACGCTCGAGTGCGCCGGCTCTGGCCGACCTGGACGAAGTTCTCCTTTCATAGTGACCGGCAAGAACGGCTAAACCACCCGGATTGTTGGTGCCCCCACACAAAGCCTCACGCCACAAATGGCGCAAGCTCTTCACATGAAGTGGAGCCAACCGGTCGTAGTCGTCCGACCTTCTCAAGTTTTCAAGATACGTACCTTAGCGATCTTTCGAGGGCGCTTTCTTCGCTCGCCATTCTAGTGTTTTCGCGACTTTCTAGCTCCGACCAGCGACAAGATCTCGCCTCCATCTCAACAGATCCCCGTGCCCCGCCACCGCCCCACCTTTTTGTTCGAGAGGACGAGGGAAGTGATGTGTCAATGACATAGGAGATGAGGATATGGCCGATGTCGCCTAATCCGGCCTTGGGAACCTCCGCGACGCAGGTGATCGACTTGGAAGCTAACCTCGCGGATCACGAGCCCATTCGTGGGAGATGCAACCAAAGCGGCCGATGAGGAAGCGCCGCCGCTGGCGAAGATGTCGGGCGAGGCCGCTGAGCAGTGCCACGATCGACGGAGGATAACGCCGAGCCAATCTCTCGCTATCGACCGCCGACATTTATCGGGTATCTCATAAGACGAGGCCTTCAAAAGTTTCATCGCCCGCACTCATCCTTCGAGGATCTCGCATGCCCTCTTCATAAAACCGGATGGAAGGTGAAGGGTATGCAGGACAACGAAACATCGCGACCATTGCTTCCAACGTGAAGTTCACCATGCATCGGGTCGCTTATCGAGAAAATGGAAATCGCCCCCTTCACATCGCTGCGCGGACGCCCTAGGTCATCCGGGGTCGCTCTATCTCAATCGCACTCCCAACGGCCGGGGCTTTATGAAGACCTTCAACACCTTTTTGCAACCGGTCAATGAGTGGTGTCGACTCAAATTTTTCCTCACTTTATTCGAATCGAAATGGCGGTGGGGAATATGGTACCAATATGGTGCGCAGGAGCGTGTGTCCTTTAAGAACCGTAAGTCGCTCCTCTAAGTTCTTTAAGGCCTATTATGATCACGGCGTGATGGAAGAAACCAATACTTTTTGGTCATCCCCGGCGTCCGTGCCGCTAAGGACATTGTCGAGGTCTTCCCGATCGCGCCGGCAGGTGCCTGCCTTTCCTCTACGCGCGGGCGCTCACTTTGCACAGTAAACCGAGCGAGTACACCTTTGTCGACGCATGGATGACGTAAGACATGGTACTCTAGCTATGATTACGAATCGCCCACCGCCGCCAGAGAACCCCGAGGGAGACATCTCGCCGCCCTTTTTCTCAGATAAGGGGAGAGAAATTATCGTCCGAACTCCTGGCCGCCTAATTTCATTTTTGTTGTTCATTTCTTTACTCGCCTACCTGGCTAATACCTTTGTTTTCGCAGTAAAGTTTTGAAAATGTCAAGCTACCGATCGGGCCAACTCGAGAAGCTTGCCCTCTAACGGCCAAAGAAAGCCGCCGCCGCTGAGGCCGCCAAAGGCAAACCACTCGCCCCAACAGAACTTCGTCTGGCCTGAGGATGCGATCGACGGGCGACTCGTAAACGATAACCGATGGATGAAGAGAGGCTGGGAGTCTCCTATCTTCGAGGTGACCGACTTGACCGAGGAGGACTATGAGCGCTTCAAGAAGGATCCTCGATGTATGTGGCGCACCGGCAAGTCGCCCAAAGAAGGTGTTGAAGAATCTCACAACCAATCAAGCACGTAAGTTTCGCAATTTGTCGGGTAATTTTGGGATCTCGACCGCCTCACGATACTTGTTTTCCGGGGATTGTCGCTTTTGGAGCAGAGCAAAGTTGCTTAGTACGCACGGCCGTGGATGACAAGACCGTGGATGGCGCGGTGAACAAAGAGCCGCAGACCGTGAAGTCCTCAAAGCCAAGGTCGCCACTTCGAGGAAGAAAAGCAGGCCGCTATCAACGAAGAAGCTCGAGGTGGCCGGATGGCAAAGCGGAGCGACCATCTTTCAATTCGAGAATGTTGTTGCTCGATGAGGTCGCTCATCACCGCCGGGAATTCAAGATGACGACAAAGTCGTAGCGTCCGAGCATATGGTCGAGGGTGATGAGATTGTGCCGCCCTCAAGAAAGATGACGATGGCAAAGTGCTCCAAAACGACGGCCATCTTCCACCGCCAAAAGAAGTGAATAGCCTTTCTTCTTTGCCCACCGCGAAGTGTAATTTCGTAATTCAAGTATTTTTGTTTCGCTTCGAGCGATTTAATATTCTCAAGCGCCGCTTCGACCAAGCGCCTTGTTTTGTAATAAACCACGCCTTTTTTCGCTAAATTGTTTGCTTAATTCATTCAAATTTATTTACATTATTCGCTCGCACCTTCAAGGTATTC
Source organism: Oxytropis ochrocephala (assembly GCA_020916435.1). Lineage (NCBI taxonomy): Eukaryota > Viridiplantae > Streptophyta > Magnoliopsida > Fabales > Fabaceae > Oxytropis > Oxytropis ochrocephala. The sequence goes on from JAJHUT010000025.1 coordinate 36,212, forward strand.
GCTTCAGGCCGATCGCCGTCGTTGTTTGGGCCTTTCAAGGCACTCACAGCCTTCAAGGCTCTCATTTATTTACTTTTGCCCGCCTTCGAGCGGATGAATATTCTAGGCCTGGCCGTCGTCGCTATTCGGGCCTTCAAGGCACTCGCTGGTCCTTCGGCTCTCGCTTTAGGCCTATCGTCTACCGATACTTGTGTTTTCAAAGCACTCGCTGTAGGCCGCTCGGGCGCATACGCCGCTTGTGGGCGTTGCTTGACCTCGGGTCATTCGATGACACTGCTTTGGGGCCGCTTGGTGGCTCTACGGCCGCTTCTACTACTACGCATGGTGAAGTAACAGACATACAACTTTGCACCTAAATTAAATTACAAGCTTAACTTATAAAGACCTGCCTCTCAGAAAATCCCGCTGGGGAAAAAGAGCGCCGCTCGCCATTTATTTATGAAGTGTTCATCTACATAAATTGGGTGTACTAAACGAGTACTTCCCGAGTTTATCATTGTTCCATGTTCTCGGGATGGTCGCCCATCCATGGTCTCTAGTTCGTAAGCCCTTTTGCCGGCCTTATTGACGACTCAGACGGTCCTTCCCAATTAGCGAGCTTCCCTTGACGAGCATTCTTGTTGCCAACATCCGCACGCCTAATGACGAGCCGTCCGATAGAGAAATCATTTTTCCGAATACGAGTGTTGTACCTAGCAAAGAACCTTCCGCTTAATCAATTGTTCTCTAAGCGATGTTGCGCGCGCAACTTGATCATCGTGTCCAACTCTTCCCAGATAGCCCTGGCCGTTGTCGATCGCCCGGGGGTTCTTCGTTTCCGGGCCTTCGGGCTTTGCTCATTTCTATGGGAATTACAAATACGCCTCCAGAACAAGTTCTGGCGGCGACTCTCGGGCCGATGATCGGGGGTCGCTCGTATGCCCAGAGGACTGATCGTAGTTCTTCACCCAATTTTTTTGCTTCATCCACCTTTCTTCAATCCATGCAGATTACTCGCTGGCCGCCTACTTGGTCATTTGTCCAGGATGTTTCGACCAAGTAAAACATCGCTTTATTCCTAAGCCGCCAACATCTCCCCCCAATCTCTTGTCCCAAAATTGGGTACCATTATCTCGTTATCGCTTGCTGGGAATCCCAAACCGCCGTAATATTCCTACCCAAGAACTTGCTTACCTTCGCTACGCTTATGGTCGCCAGAGGCACGCTCAATCCACTTTGTAAAATAGTCAATCGCCACGATCAAAACTTGAACCGCCTCGAGCTGGGTGGAAATAGCACTAGCAAATCCATCCCCACTGTGCAAACGATCAAGGTGAGGTGAGGCTTCAGTAGCTTCAAGAAGGTGCGACATGAACATCCGCATGTACTGCACTTTTTACATTTCACTCAACTTTTTGGTTTTCGCCCATGGTCGCCAAGAGTATCCAGCCTCCGAGTGCTTTGCTATGGAACGACCGCCTTGATGGTCGCCGATACGCCTCATGAATATCCTCAACACATGGTCGGCTTCGACCGAGGATAAACATCTTAGTAGTGGGGATGAAAAGCTTCTCTCAGATAACTTCCTTCAATCACTAATACTTGGTAGATCGCAATCTCATTGCCTCGCTCGCTGGTCGCCGCTCTGGCCGCCTGGCCATAATGTAGCGTAATATTGAGCGATCCACTCTTCCTCCGCCACATAGAGAACGCCGAGATTGACTTGGCTTGGTCGAGACACTCTGGCCGAAAGTTAGGTTTCCTAGATCAAGCTTCTATGATTGCCGTGGGTCTTCATGCCGCCAACTTCGGAAGGATGTCACCGACGCTGGTCCTCAGACGCGCTTGACCTCTACCCTGGCCGACCATTGTCCGAGCAGCTTCTAACTCGCCAAGTAGTTCTTAAGCACTTCATCACTTGCATCATACAACTCTTGAATCGGGATACGACCAACAGGAATCAATGTAATTCAACTCGATCGACTTTGAATTTTTTAGCGAGTCGCACCCTCCGCTATGCATGCCTCGCATCACTTTGATTGTTGGAAGTGTGGAAAGCAAATGTCAAGGATACTTTACCGCAAGGCCTTCGAATTTTCTAGGATTAGGCCCGCCCATCGCTTTCCTATTGGAAGAGCCGCCCACATGCAACGCCTCCAGGTTGTTCACTGGCCCGTTGTCCCGTGTGGGGTCATTTCAACATGAAATTCCGACAACACTTGAGCTTTAGCGCCGACTCCGATTCAATTTGATTCTCAACTCACGAAGTTCAACCGCCCACTTAATCATACACCGCCGTGTCCGGTCGATGAAGGACTTGCCTCATTGGTCGGCCTGCGTTCTACCACGCACCGTGAGCCACGAGTAAGGCCTCAACCTCCCGCGCCACTAGTAGTGCAAGGGCTAACTTCGATCTTCTCGATACCTTACCTCCGTCCTTGCAAGACTCATCGATGAAATAAACCTGCTCGCTGTAGTTCTTCTAACCAAGACAAAAGGCCAAGACCTCTTCGCTATTGCCAAGTATAGATATAGGGTTTCCTGCAGTCGCTTGGTCATGATTGGCGGATTGGTCGAGCTTCTTTAAGTCCTCCACCTCGCTGGCATCGGGTCACCCATTCGACCCACGCCCCTTTTCAAAATTGAATAGGGGAGCGACTTGCATGCAGCACTTGGTATGAACCTCGACAGGCAGCCGACCATGCCGCTCAACCTCGGATCTCCTTCTTGGTGGTGGGCGGCCACATGTCTGGGCGCATCACCCGCACTTATCGTGGTTAGCCTCATCCCCTTCCGTCGATGGAACCCCGTAAATTTGCCTACTCACCCAAAGGTGCATTTCTTTGGGTTCAACCTAAGGAATTTCTCCTAGTTTCTTCGAAACCCTCTCGTGTCGCCCACATGATCTTGGTCGGTCTTGCTTTTAATAATCATGTCATCTAGATATACTTCAGCCACCCGACCGACCGCTTCTTGAAGATTTTGTTCATCATTCACCGTAGGTCGCCTCGCTTCTTCAAGCCGTAAAGGCATGACCTTGTACCAAAGTTACCCCGATCGGCCATAAAAGCACCCCTGCGGCGATCCGGAGGGTACATGGTAATCGTGCTATGTCCGATGACATTGCGGGCGATCCGAGGGTACATGGTAATCGCGGATCGGGCATGACATTGCAGCTCGATGCACCATTGACCAGCCTTTGTCGATGCCGGGCACCGGAAGGCATCCTTTCGCATGCCCCGCTTAGATCTGTGATAGTCAATGCACATGCGCCACTTACCATTTTTCTTCTTTACCAACACAACATCGAGAGCCTGTGTCGCGGTATTCGAGGCCTGACGTTCACCGAGGTTGTTCCGACCACGAGTATCTCGCTCCACTTCCTCTTCATGGCCTTTCGACTCTCTCTCGCGTTCAGTGGTTCCCCATGGATAACCATGGCGACTCGTGGGCCTTTAGATCGCTCGACGCCTTCTTCGGATGTATCCTTGTCCCCGGGCCGCTTTGATGGCTTTCGTGGCTACGACCTTTGCCTTTTGGTCGAGGATCGCCCTCTCGCTTTCTTCAGCCGCCTACACCTTCATGACCGACATACCGCTCTTAACTTGCCTTTTTGGATGAGATCTTCTATATCATCTTCGTGGCCATGCAATCGCTTGATCATGCCCTTGCTTTGTGGTACCAAGCAATACTTTCGTCGCCGCACCCTTTCTCGAGTACTAGTGATCGTGCCGCTTACACCAACGAACTCATTGTTCGATATCTCGCAGAATATCCGAGCAATAGTGTGTTTAGCCTCGCCCTGCTCGTGATTTCTTAGGCCTAACTCGACTTTGTTATCACGATGGTTGTCTTGAGCCTTGACGCTTTGCCTTGTTCTTTTCTCTAGCCGCGACGCGCGCCTTCCTCGCAGCCTAAGGTCTCTTCATAGGCCACGTGGTTTAGCTCTGCAAGAAACGTACGAGATCGGGCTTTAGTGGTTTAAAGTGAACTCTTCACAACTCGTGGTCCGCCCGATGCCACGCTTTAAGATATTTTTTTAGCTTATCTTTGTCCATCGTGTCACGAATGGTATCGGGCCTCGTAATTGAACCGGCCATATATTGCCTTAACTCGTTCATTGTCTCCTTGATGATCGATCCAAGTGTTCTTCATAGCGTATTGGCATCGATCGCCGCCGTAATTTGCTAGGAAAACCTCGATCGACCTTCCTGTGAGGAGATAGTGTTCTGGTCGCAGCGATTCCCACCACTCTAAAGGCCCGCCATCGAGCGATCGAGGAAAACCCAAGACTTCATCGAGAACCCAGCCTTCCTCCGTAGCCGCAGTGAGTTATCAAGTATCTAATGTGCTTGTCGTGATCCCCACGACCATCGAATTTGTTCAGTCAGCGGCTTCTCGTGTCCCCTGAACGCGGTAACGCCTAATTTTCCTTGTGAAGGGTCCATGGCTTGGCCGGGATGTACTCGCCTCAAAAGGTCGCGATAAGTAAGGTATGCCTCGTTAGCTCGCATCCCGTAGAATCCGGCCCACGACGGTGGCCGCATATCGGGGCACTGGGGCGATCGCTTTCTACTTTGACGAGTGATCCTCCTGGTCGCCGGAAACATCTCCGATTTCCCCATTGCGATAATCGCTAAGTTCGCCATAAGAGTCCTAGGAGCGCTTCTAGATCTCCGAGTCTGAGGATTCGTGACGAGGAATATCTCAGAGACGAGCGGTCCGACTCAAGATGGTAGATGGAGTCCGAATAATCGTAATCATACGCAGGGGAACGGCGATCGCGCAGATTCCTCCTAGCGGCGATTCGCGCTCGGACTCGACTCGCGCGCCGGGGAGTTGATTTAGAAGTGCTTCCTGCGGCGTAATGCTCCTTCGAGGGTGCGCTCGCTCGCGTGAAGCGGCGAGCTTGGGCGACGGGTTTCCATTGGCCGCCACGCGCGATCGAATCAACCTCTCTCAAAACGAGATCACCATCACGATCGCCGATGAGTTGGTTCTTACTCGGGCGCGAAGGATCGCCGTGACATGCTCTAGTAGAGGTTTCACAATCCCGATCCTCCGTGGGCCTGGCCGTGATTTGCCGGTGTGGAACCAAACCGCCAGATTGTTCCAGATCGGCCTTCGCCCGCCCCGCACCGAGGGGCCTTTGGCGAGGATTGCCTTGTGATTCGTGGAATGGTTACGCGACGCCTCCGGGTCTGGCCAGGGACGAGTGTCCCGGTCCGGAGGGTCGTGGCCGCGTGGGATGCCCGCGTAGTAGGTTTCTTTCGGGCCATGTTCGAGGTAGATAGCGCCGCCTCCCACCGTGGTCGCCAAATTATCGCATTTCGACCAATAGAGATAGTTGTTTGGCCTTGCTCACGCCCTGGGCCGCGGAGTGAGCTTAGACCGGCCTCGAGAGCGCCGGTGGTACTCGCAAAGACACCGACGCCGAGTCGAGGTGTGCTAACAGCAGTGGTATCACAAGGTAGGAATAACGCACTGGAGCATCAGATGAGGGTGGTATTTATATCACCGAGGCGCCCGCCGCTGCGAAATCCGGGCCGTCGCCGAATCGCGCACGCCGAGTGTCGGGCCGCTTTGCTGATCGGGCCGCCAGCCTTTTCTCGATGGCACCTCCCGTATTGCTAATACACCCTTAACAATATCAATTAGCCGATGTGGGACTTAAATGGAATATTAAATGAGCCCAAAATCTATTATAGTCATCGAGGCCTCAACCCAATTTTAATGAAGCCCCTTTCAAGGAAGAGGTTTTATGTTGGGCTTTTTTAAAAAAAGTATGGATTTTTGTTGTACCCCACCACTCACCCTTCTACCCCCACATATCCTACAAAAAGACCTAAATACCCCTAACAAATGTTAAAACCCCAACATATCCTCACCATATATATATATATATATAGGAATCAGACATACCCCCTAAATCGTATATACATCATGGTATATAACAATTGTGGGGGTATATACGATATGTAAAAATAGGAATCGATAAACCCCCACATTTGGTATATAATGATGATGTATATACGATTTAGGGGTATATACATTTTATATATATATATATATATATATATATATATGTAGTCAAATAAAAACTAAATAAATTATTTAAAAATTAAAATTATATATTTTAATAAAAATAAATTAGATATGAATAATTTAGGCAAAAATAGGTTCAAGGTGTAGTTTGTTAAAAGTCGAAGATGTTATACGCCAACACCTAATAATTTAGGCTAAAAATCGGGTTTTCTCGCAACCTACTCTATTTGTAATGAAACCACAACCATTAAATCCAAAAAATCAAGAATTAAGACTCCCATAGTAGTAATAGCTTGATGCATATAAAGTGTTGGTTCAAGCATCGAGTACTTTCACTCTTAGAAGGTTTTACGCACTTATAAATTATAAGTTAATCACGCTTCCGCTGCAAGCCAGTAATTGTAACACCCCCTTCTAATAAACTACTATTTAATTAATTTAAAATCGTGAGCCTCAAAACCTTTCAAGATTACCGCAAAGAAGGTGCCACATTTTAAAAATAACCATTAATTTAAAATCAGAGCCTCAAAACCTTTCAAGATTACCGCAAGAAGGTGCCACATTTTAAAAATAACCAATGTAATAACTCCAAATTAATTCAAAATGACATAAGGTACTTAGATACATAGCACCACAACCAACATAAATGTAAAACCATCGCAATGAAATATGTCAAGTCATAAAATATCGAAATACATAACCAAAATGGAAGTTTAAAACATCAAATAAAACGACAAAATAAACTAAGACGCTCGGTGCTAACGTGACGAGCCGACTCAACCAACTAGAAGAAGGTACTGTGTCACCTTCACTGGCCACACCGCACGCGTCGGCATACATGAGTAAGCAACATAAAAGCAAAGAGGTGAGTCTCTTTACATAAATAATAACAAACAAGGCAAGCATCACATTGTAGAGAAGGCAACTAAATATAATACACCACATTACAATCATATTCACGCACACCATTAATTCATAACCACCAAGAAGACTCACCGATGCATGTTTAGTGTATGAGATGCAACCCAAAACTCCACTGCATATGCATGTGGATCCATCACCAAAATAAGCCTCGAGTGGCATTCACCAAAATATATAATAAGGCCAAGCCTACTTCACCAAAAATGCATATGGTTACGTGACACCATGACAATGCACCATATACACCAAAATCATCAAAATATGCAATAGCATGCTCACCGATAGTTTTATTGGCTCACCAACACCAAAGGAAGGTCATAGAATCCCACTCACCAATAATTATTTACACCATTTTATATACATCACCGTTGATACATCTCCAAATTAGTTGCTCTAGGGCTAGCACACCAGCTTACACCAATCACCAATTAATCATACTCTGACTAAATTGTCATACAAAGGGCTAAAGCAACACCACAAGGACCAAAACAAAGACCAAAGGACTAAAACAAAGACCATCGGGGACTAAATAAAGTTGACATAAGGACTAAAACAAAGACCACAACTAGGCAACATTGTCTTAGACACGAATTAAGACAAAACTAAGACATCACCTTAGACACCAACTTAGCATAAACTTAGACATCAAGACATTGTGGCAGCCAAAATCGGGCGCTCAGACTAGACACAAAGACATTCTCTCGCGCCTGGCAGCCAAAAATGGCGCTCGCAGACTAGACACAGCGCACATTCTCGCGCTCTGGCAGCCAAATCGCGCTCTACACAAAGAACAAATCCCCACTAAAGACTAACGCTCTAGCGCCATATGGCAGCAAGTGGCGCCCAAACAACCACGCCACACACACACAAAGACCAGCGCCAGAGCACACCACATTCTTAGCGCCGCGCGCCATGACACACACACACACAACGCACCAAGCACATGGGCGGCTATGTTTTGGCGCCGCAGACGCAACATCACAAAGACACACGCGCACTGGGCAGCTACGCTGCGCCCGCAAGCAACATCAAGAAGACGCGCACTTGGGCAGCTACGCTTGGCGCCCCGCACACACAATTCAAGCACTAGGCACAACACCTTCTTCAAATGCTCATCTCGCATAATTCAACACACACCTAACCACCATCATATTGTCCTATTTAATTCCATTGAATCAACACAACAAACACCTTATATGCATACTCACTCTCATGTTCCTTAACACCAATTAACATAGAACCAAGAATTTAAGTTCAACATAATATTCAACATATAAAACGGCATCTTCATTCAAACAACAATACCACAATCAATCAACAACACAACAATTCAATTAATGAATCACTCCTAAAACCTACTCATATGGTTGCTAATCAAATAGGTTATTAAGAATGAAAGAGAGCCCCTAACCTTTGGTAATTGAAGAGAACAACAAAGCTCCTAGCAATTCCTCAAAGTCACCAACGATCCAAGCTTCCTTCTTCCTTGAGCTTCGCGATCGCTCTTCTCTCTTTCTCCTTGTGCTCGCTACTTCACTCTCACACACTTCTCACTTTCCAATTTTTTTTTGGATTTCTCTCCAAATGAGGGTTTTCTCCTAAGACCCTATGGTTTTACTAAATTAACTTGGGCTACTTAACAATAACGGGCCTTATTTACACTCCCTTAATTACTTAGACGCCTGTAAATAAAATAAAACTCTAATTAATCAATTTATTTAAATAAATATTGTAAGCCTCGAATAACTTAATTAAATAATTAATTAAATTATTTTGGGGCGTTATAAGAATCATCGTGAAACTTTCACAAATGACACCCCGATGTGCTCTTTCGAAGGTATGATGATACTGCTCCAACACTCTAATGCCCCCACTCAGGTCACAAGCTATCGCTATTTACCTAAGCAACTTCCTTACTTTGCAATGCGCTTATAAACAATTAGTAGATATATCAATTAGTCGATGTGGGACTTAAATGGAATTTTAAATGATCCCAAAACCTTTTATAGTCATCGAGGCCTTAACCCAATTTTAATGAAGCCATTTTTAAGGAAGTGGGTTTTATGTTGGGCCTTTTAAAAAAAAAAAAATTATGGATTTTTGTTGTACCCCCACCACTCTCCCTTCTACCCCCTAATGATCCTACAAAAGACCTAAATAACCCCTAACAAAATTTAAAACCCCAACATATCCTCACTAAAAAATATATATATATATATATATATATATATATATATATAGGAACCGTATATACTCCCTCTAAATTGTAGATACATCATCAGATATACCAATTGTGGGGTATATACGATATGTAAAATAGGAATCGTGATAAACACCCACATTTGGTATATACGATGATGTATATACGATTTAGGGGTATATACGATTTATATATATATATATATATATATATATATATATATATATATATATATGTAGTCAAATAAAAATAAATAAATTATTTAAAAATTAAAATTATATATTTTTAATAAAAATAAATTAGATATGAATAATTTAGGCTAAAAATAGTTTTAGTGTGTAGTTCGTTAACAGTGAATATGTTATACGCCTCGAACACGTAATAATTTAGGCTAAAAATCGGTTTTCGGCAACCTACTCGATTGTAATGAAACCACACCATTAAATCCAAAAAAAAATATCAAGAATTAAGACTCCCATAGTAGTAATAGCTTGATGCATAAAAAGTGTTGGTTCAAGCATCGAGTACCTTTCACTCTTAGAAGGTTTTACGACTTATAAGTTATAAGTTAATTGTTGCTCGCTGCCAACAATCATCGTGAACCTTTCACAAATGACACCCCGATGTGCTCTTTCAGAAGGTATGATGATATTGTTCCAACACTCTAATGCCCCCACTTCAGGTCACAAGCTATCGCTACTTACCTCGAAACTTCCTTACTTTGCAATGTGTTTATAAACAATTAGTAGCTATATCAATTAGTTGATGTGGGACTTAAATGGAATATTAAATGAGCCCAAAATCTATTATAATCATCGAGGCCTCAACCCAATTTTAATGAAGTCCTTTTAAGGAAGAGGGTTTTATGTTGGGCAAAAAAAGGATTTTTTTTGTACCCCACTACTCTCCCTTCTACCCCACGATCCTACAAATTGACCTAAATATTTCTAACAAAATTTAAAACCCAACATATCCTCAGCTCAAAAAAAATATATATATATATATATAGGACCGTATATACCCACCCTAAATCAGATATACATCATGGTATATACCAATTGTGAAGGTATATACGATATGTAAAATAGGAATCGATAAACCCTCACATTTGATAAATACGATGATGTATATACGATTTAGGGGTTATATATTTATTTACATATATATATATATATATATATATATATATATATATATATATATATATATATATATATATATATGATTGTAATGAAACCACAACCATTAAATCCAAAAAAATCAAGAATCAAGACTCCCATAGTAGTAATAGCTTGATGCATAAAAAGTGTTGGTTACCTTTCACTCTAAGAAGGTTTTACGACTTATAAGTTATAAGTTAACCGCCACTGGCAAGCCGCCATAATCATCGCGGAAACTTTCATAAATGACACCACCGATGTGCTTCTTTCGTAAGGTATGATGATACTATTCCAAAACTCAAATGCCCCCACTTGAGTCACAAGCTATCGCTACTTAACTCGAAACTTCCTTACTTTTCAATGCGCTTATAAACAATTAGTAGCTATATCAATTAGTCGATGTGGGACTTAAATAGAATATTAAATGTGCCCAAAATTCTATTAAAGTCATCGAGGCCTCAATCCAAATTTAATAAATCCCTTATTAAGGAAGAAGGTATTATGTTGGGCCTTTTTTAAAAAAAAAAATAAGGTATTTTTTTGGTACCCCCACCACTCTCCCTTCTACCCCCACGTGTCCTACAAAAAGACCTAAATACCCCTAAAAAAATTTAAAACCCTAACATATCCTCTGAACTCAATATATATATATATATATATATATATATATATATATATATATATATATATATATATATATATATATATATATAAGAACTGTATATACCCCCTAAATCGTATATACATCATTGTATATACCATTTGTAGGGGTATATACAATATGTAAAAATTGAAGCGCTTAACCCCACATATACTATAATGTTTATACGATTTGGGGGTATATACGATTTACATATATATATATATATATATATATATATATATATATATATATATTTGTAGTCAAATAAAAATAAATAAATTATTTAAAAATTATAAAATTATATATTTTAAATAAAAATAAATTAGATACTTAATAATTTATGCTAAAAATAGGTTTAGTGTGTTGTTCGTTATGTGTGAAGATGCTATACGTCGAACACTAATAATTTAGCTAATAAATCGGTTTTCTAAAGCAACCTACTGATTGTAATGAAACCACAGCCATTAAATCATAAAAATTAAGAATTAAGACTCCCATAGTAGTAATAGCTTGATGTATAAAAAGTGTTGGTTCAAGCATCGAGTACCTTTCACTCGTAAGGTTTTACGCGACTTATAAGTTATAAGTTAATTGTTGCTCACAAGCCAATGTAATCATCGTGAACCTTTCACAAATGACACCCCTGCATGTGCTCTTTCAGAAGGTATGATGATATTGTTCCAACACTCTAATTCCCCACTTGTGTCACAAGCTATCGCTACTTACCTCGAAACTTCCTTACTTTGCAATGTGTTTATAAACAATTAGTAGCTATATCAATTAGTTGATGTGGGACTTAAATGGAATATTAAATGAGCCCAAAAATCTATTATAGTCATAGAGGCCTCAACCCAATTTTAATGAAGTCCTTTTAAGGAAGAGGGTTTTATGTTGGGCAAAAAAAGGGATTTTTTTGTACCCCACTACTCTCCCTTCTACCCCCACGTATCCTACAAATTGACCTAAATACCCCTAACAAAATTTAAAACCAAACATATCCTCACTAATATATATATATATATATATATATATATATATATATATATATATATATATATATATATATATATATATATATATATATATATATATATATAGGGAGCGTATATACCCAATCCTAAATCGTATATACATCATGGTATATACTATTTGTAGGGGTATATACAATATGTAAATATTGGAAGCGTATAAACCCTCACATATACGATGATGTATATACGATTTGGGGGTATATATGATTTACATATATATATATACATATATTTGTAGTCAAATAAAAATAAATAAATTATTTAAAAATTATAAAATTATATATTTTAAATAAAAATAAATTAGATACTTAATAATTTATGCTAAAAATAGGTTTAGTGTGTTGTTCGTTAACAGTGAAGATGCTATACGTCGAACACTAATAATTTAGGCTAATAAATCGGTTTTCGGCAACCTACTCGATTGTAATGAAACCACACCATTAAATCCAAAAAAATTAAGAATTAAGACTCCATAGTACTAATAGCTTGATGTATAAAAGTGTTGGTTCAAGCATCGAGTACCTTTCACTCTCGTAAGGTTTTACGACTTATAAGTTATAAGTTAATTGTTGCTCACAAGCCAATGTAATCAATGTGAACCTTTCACAAATGACACTCGATGTGCTCTTTCGTAAGGTATGATGATATTGTTCCAACACTCTAATGCCCCCACTTGTGTCACAAGCTATCACTACTTACCTCGGAAACTTCCTTACTTTGCAATGTGTTTATAAACAATTAGTAGCTATATCAATTAGTTGATGTGGGACTTAAATGGAATATTAAATGAGCCCAAAAATCTATTATAGTCATCGAGGCCTCAACCCAATTTTAATGAAGTCCTTTTAAGGAAGAGGGTTTTATGTTGGGCAAAAAAAAGGGATTTTTATGTACCCCACTACTCTCCCTTCTACCCCCACGTATCCTACAAATTGACCTAAATACCCCTAACAAAATTTAAAACCAAACATATCCTCACTCATATATATATATATATATATATATATATATATATATATATATAGGAGCGTATATACCCAACCCTAAATCGTATATACATCATGGTATATACCAATTGTGAAGGTATATACGATATGTAAATTAGGAATCGATAAACCCTCACATTTGGTAAATACGATGATGTATATACGATTTAGGGGTATATATTTATTTACATATATATATATATATATATATATATATATGATTTTAATGAAACTACAACCATTAAATCCAAAAAAATCAAGAATCAAGACTCCCATAGTAGTAATAGCTTGATGCATAAAAAGTGTTGGTTACCTTTCACTCTAAGAAGGTTTTACGACTTATAATTATAAGCTAATTGTCGCTTCCGCTGCCGCCAGAATCATCGTGAAACTTTCATAAATGACACCCCGATGTGCTTTCTTTCGTAAGGTATGATGATACTATTCCAAAACTCTAATGCCCCCACTTGAGTCACAAGCTATCGCTACTTAGCCTGAAACTTCCTTACTTTTCAATGCGCTTATAAACAATTAGTAGCTATATCAATTAGTCGATGGGACTTAAATAGAATATTAAATGTGCCCAAAATTCTATTAAAGTCATCGAGGCCTCAATCCAAATTTAATAAATCCTTTATTAAGGAAGAAGGTATTATGTTGGGCCTTTTTAAAAATAAAAATAAGGTATTTTTTGGTACCCCCACCACTCTCCCTTCTACCCCCACGTGTCCTACAAAAAGACCTAAATACCCCTAAAAAATTTAAAACCCTAACATATCCTCGAGCTCATATATATATATATATATATATATATATATATATATATATATATATATATATATATATATATATATATATATATATAAGAACTGTATATACCCTCTAAATCAGATATACATCATGGTATATACCATTTGTAGGGTATATACAATATGTAAAATTGGAAGTTTATAAACCCCATATATACGATGATGTATATACGATTTGGGGGGTATATACGATTTATATATATATATATATATATATTTGTAGTCAAATAAAAATAAATAAATTATTTAAAAATGAAATATTATATATTTTAAATAAAAATAAATTAGATACTTAATAATTTATGCTTAAAAATATGTTTAGTGTGTAGTTCGTTAATGTGTGAAGATGCTATACGTCGAACACTTAATAATTTAGGCTAATAAATTGGTTTTCGGGCAACCTACTCGATTGTAATGAAACCACAAGCCATTAAATCCAAAAAAATCAAGAATCAAGACTCCCATAGTAGTAATAGCTTGATGCATGTAGGGGTGTTCAAAACCGAACCAAACCAATAGGAAAACCGCAAACCGAACTAAACCAACCCAAAACCGCAAAAACCGCTTTTGATTGGTTTTGTTCGGTTCTTTTTTCATCAGATCGCAGCTGGTTTGGTTCTGGTTCGCGGTTTTGTTTTTCAAAACCGAACCAAACCAAACTAAACCGCAAGTAACACTAAGGCTTGTTGAATTACAACATTCCTTACTAACTTACTAACCCAATTGCAACTACAACCCAACTCTCACTCGCATTACTAGCCAAATCCAATTAATTCTTTGACTCACTTACAAATAATCCATATTGTTATGCTATATTTAAAAATTACAACAAAATATTTCATTCAAATTCTTTTAAACATTGTCTTAGCTATTTGAAAAAATTAAAAGAGAGTGATTTATATACTACATATATTTCAAAGAGATTTTTCTTAATGATTTTTGTTAGCCTTTTATGTTAGTTAATTTTAATCTCAAAACCGAACCAAACCGCACCGCTAACACCCCTATAAAAAGTGTTGGTTACCTTTCACTCGTAAGGTGTTACGCACTAATAAGTTATAAGTTAATCGCCGCTTCGTTGTTAGCGTAATCATTGTGAAGCTTTCACAAATGATAACCCCGATGTGCTCTTTCGAAGGTATGATGATACTGTTTCCAACACTCTAATGCCCCCACTTAAGTCACAAGCTATCGCTACTTAGCTTTGCAACTTCCTTACTTTGCAATGCTTTCTAAACAATTAGTAGTTATATCAATTAGCTGATGTGAGACTTAAATGGAATATTAAATGAGCCCAAAAATCTATTATAGTCATCGAGGCCTCAACTCCAATTTTAATAAAACCCTTTTAAGGAGGAGGGTTTTATGTTGTGCCTTTTTAAAAAAAAAAATAAGAGATTTTTTTGTACCCCTACGTATCCTACAAAAAGACCTAAATACCCCTAACAAAATTTAAAAACCCCAAATATCCTCACCAAAAATATATATAGGAATCAGATATACTTCTCTAAATCGTATATACATCATGGTATATAACAATTGTGGGGTGTATACGATATGTAAAAATAGGAATCAGATAAACCCTCACATTTGGTATATAAGATGATGTAAATACGATTTAGGGGTAAATATTTATTTACATATATATATATATATATATATATATATATTTGTAGTCAAATAAAAATAAATAGTTTAAAAATTAAAATTATATATTTTAAATTAAAATAAATTAGATACTAATAATTTAGGCTAAAAATAGGTTAGTGTGTAGTTCGTTAATGTGTGAAGATGTTATACGCTAACACGTAATAATTTAGGCTAAAAATCGGTTTTCGACAATTTACTCGATTGTAATGAAACAACAACCATTAAATCCAAAAAAATCAAGAATTAAGACTCCCAATGTAGTAATAGCTTGATGCATAAAAAGTGTTGGTTCAAGCATCGAGTACCTTTCACTCGTAAGGTTTTACGCACTTATAAGTTAATCACGCCGCTCATCATTGCCGCCAGTAATCATCGCGGAAACTTTCACAAATGACACCCCGATGTGCTCTTTCGTAAGGTATGATGATACTATTCCAACACTCCATTGCCCCCACTTGAGTCACAAGCTATCGCTACTTAGCTCTGAAACTTCCTTACTTTTCAATGCGCTTATAAACAATTAGTAGCTATATCAATTACCGATGTGAGACTTAAATGGAATATTAAATGTGCCCAAAAATCTATTATAGTCATCAAGGCCTCAACCCAATTTTAATAAAAATATAATTCACGAATGTGTTGACATATTTCTCGCCAATAAATTAGGCTTATTTGTTTTTGTTTGTGGGTAGGTATTACGTTAAAGAGTTCTTTGCTGGAAGGAATTTCTGTTTGTGGGTAGGTAATAATTTATGGTGTTCATATGGCTTTTGCTGGCTTTTTGACCAAAAAGTTAACCGAACCGCGAGGTAAAAATAGATGTGGTTTGGTTTGGTTCGTTGGTTTCAAAAACTAAACCAAATCAAACCAAAGCGGTTTGGATTGATTCTTGCAAGTGTTTTTTGGCTAAACAAAGTATAATTTAAAAAAATAGGCTAAATTACTGCTTTTGGTCCTTTATCTTTCGCTCGATTTCATTTTGGTCCTTTATCTTTTTTTTTTCTCGCTTTTGGTCCTTTATGTTTCAGCTTTGTGTCAATTTGGTCCTTTTTGTAGTTTTCTGCCTATGATTTAAACTGACGCCACGCTCAAGCAGCTTAATCACGACGTAAGGCCTTAGTTGTCCAGTGGACCAAATTGAAACTAAAATAAAACATAAGGGACCAAATTGACACAAAAACAAAAACACTAAAAATCAATGTTTTCCGTAATCATCTTCCTCATCTTCCTCCCACCCACCCCCTCATCATCATCACCATCTTCCTCCCATGAATCAAAAACAAAACCTAATCACTCAAACCAAAAACTAAAATCAATGTTTTCTTCAAACCTAAACCCAACAATTTGTTCTTTGTGCTTTCTTCAAACCCAAACCCAAAGAACACAAACAAATCAATAAAATCCAAAGAACAACAACAATACAAAAAGAAGAACAAAATACCCAAAAACTAAATCAATGTTTTCTTCAAACCCAAACCCAACAATTTGTTCTTTGTTTTCTTCAAACCCAAACCCAAAGAACACAAACAAATCAATAAAATCCAAAGAACAACAAAGAATACAAAAAAGAAGAACAAAATACCCAAAACTAAATCAATGTTTTCTTTTAAACCCAAAACCCAACAATTTGTTCTTTGTTTTCTTCAAACCCAAACCCAACAATTTGTTCTTTGCTTTCTTCAGACTGCTTCTTCATCTTCTTTTGAGAATTTCATTTATGGGTTTGTGTTGGAAATGAAGAAGAATGAAAGATGAAGATGAAGATGAAAGAAATCATAGCTTTAATGTTTTGAGAATTTCATTTATTTAATTTGTTATTTCAATTTTGTTTTATTTTAATTTAAAACATGAAATGTTGATGTGTAATTGCCACCTCAATTAATTTTTCCACGCCATTTAATTAATTTAAGATGCCACGCCGCCAGCTTAATCGCCAATAGCCAAGGCCCTCGTTAGCTTAAACTAACGGCAGGACCAAAATGAAACGAAATGAAAGATAAAGGACCAAAACGAGAAAAAAAAAAGATAAAGGACCAAAATGAAATCGAGGCCAAAGATAAAGGACCAAAACAGTAATTTAGCCAAAAAAATACTAATTGATTAACAAATCAAACCTGCCAACGTTAACAAAAATAATTTTGAACAACCTACAGCTTCACCCCAATGGAAATTAAACCTACCAATGTTAAACAAAGCAAGTTGGCCAAATACCAAATGTTGGAAATTAAACAAATACCAATACATTCTCCAATCTGCTGTTTAATAAATTAAACAAATCAGTTAAACAAAGGAAGTTTGGCAAGAACCTACGACTTCACCCAATGGAAATTAAACAAAACAAGTCTCCAAAGAGTTTGCCAGTGGCTGAAAGAAGAAAGAAAGGAGGTTTGGGCCGTAAGCCGTAACAAAAAAAAGGCTTTTACTTTTCCCACACCCCCTCCTACTTATTCACACCCCATCAAATTTTAAATTCCAATTTTACCCCAATTAAAAAAAACAAAAAATCTCACACCCCTCCCCTTCTCACTCTCCCTGCCTCTCACTCTCCCCTCCCTTCACTCTCCCTCCTTCGAACCCTAACATTCACTCTCCCTCTCACTCACCTTCTCCCAACTCACTCAATATCACCCAATCTCTCACTCAATCTTCTCCACCAACACTCTCAAGAGTTGCTGGGTTATTTTCGCCTCCTCTCACACTCTCTAATCGTTCCATTTTCATCAAGGTATGCCTCCCCATCCTGCTCATTTGGTTTTTTCAAAAGTCAATTGTTTCAACGACATCCTTCGAACACGCGGAAAACGGGTGTTCGATTGAGGTTGCGCGTAACACCGCTCGAACGCACTTCATTCGAACCGCTGTAATTTGGAAATCGAATCGACTTGTTCGAACGGGGTTGCGCGTAACATGTTCGCATGTGGCCGTCAACAAATACCGCTCGACGTTAGCAGTTTGTCACCCTTCTCGTGATCGGGTTCTCGTTAATTTGGTTTAATTGGTTTTGTTGATTGTTGTTTCGTATATGGTGAGGAGCAGAGGTGGTCATGCAAACAACCATCCGAGCGAAGCCGGCCGGCCACCTCCTACCGCTTTCAAACCGCAAAGCGAGTGGGAAGAAGAAGCCGGAACCTCCCGAGCCGTGGGTCGTGGTGGGTGGGTGGGGGGCTGGGTCGATGTTCCTCCTCCCCACTTCCCGAGGATATGGGCGTGATATCGAGCGTGATGCTCAATTTCCGCCTATGAGTTGGCTTCCGCCCTTCATCCGCTAGGGCTTCATCCGCTAGGCCTTCATCGCCCAGCCTTCATCTTCTAGGCCTTCATCATCTGTGCATCATGAGGAGGAGGTCGCCGAGCCTCGTGAGGAGGAGGTCACGAGCCTCGTGAGGTCGTTGGCCGTTAGTGGCGACATTCCCATTTCCTCGGTGGACCAAAAGATGGTTCTCGTGGTTTCACATACGGCACATATCCTTACCGATTTTTATTCTCGCTGTAAGTTATTATTTTATAGTTGATCGTTGTAAATTTGTTTATTATGTTGTTGAATGTTTTGGCTTATCAGGTCATTTCAATGCAAAGGGTTCGGATTTACAAACAATCCCACATGGACCTCGTTATGACAAGTTGTTTCATGTGCATTAGTGGACACTGACGCCTTCGTGGTCGTTCCTTCGTTGGGCTTCGCTTTCCCCATTCTCCACAAGCGGGCCGGCCGAACGCATTCATGTAGCGCTGGCAAACCGGATACATCATCATTCCACCTTCCCGTGGCGAGACGAGCATCACCTCTTGATGATGTATCCCACCGCTACACATCCCCATCATCGCCTGCCGGCGACATGCCGTGATCGACTTCATGGCGGTGGAGAGCACCGGCCGATTGACTATTTCGGGGGCAACACCAAGATGCACCGCCCGCACTTCAGCCGCGGGTTGTCCGTCTGGGCTCGTGATGGTCGAGGATAGGGTCTACCACCCACCATAGCCGGTGGGCTGGGATCACGCCGCTAGGCCTACATGTCAGATCTTTGGTTGCACCGCTTGTCGACAAGTCGTGCAACAAGGTTAAGCTTGGCTACCTCGTATGCTTATTGATTTGGAGGCCGCTGGAGACTTTCGGGGGCCATGGCCCCGCCCATTTGTATGATCACCAAGGATGCTACAAGGAAGAAGACCAAGAAGATTGGCCTGGTCATCTTCCTTTACTTCGTGTATAAAACATATTCTTTACTTTTAAGTTTGCTTTAGTGGTTACTTTCGTGATTAATAATCAACCAATTATATGTTCATTACAAAGCTTGGATCTTTGAAAGCACTTCCAGAGTGCGAACTTTTCCTCCCGCGTGGTGCACGGGCGGTATGATGAGAGCATGCCACGCGCGAAGAAATGAGCAGCGATGATGGCCTCGGGCCATCAAGTCACAAACCATCGATTAAACCTTGACCGGCCAGACCGTGAGGAGGTGACTGGGACTCCCTACACACACCCATAAAAGCAGTGTGAGACCATTTATGAGCCGCCAGTTCGAGGGTTCATTCTGAGTGGTAGTCGCATGATGCGCCATTTGCCGATCGAGTGCTCGGATACCAAGCGGTGTCCAAAGACATTCCGAGGATCCTGCACCGCTAGTAGTGGTCGCTCAGACACTAGATGTGGACACATTTCGAGGACCACTTGGTCGCGCGGCCTCCCCGCAGCCGCACTCCTCAAACACGGTGCCTGCTACTTTCCATGGTACTTCTAGTGGTCCCACATCCCTTCTCTTCCCCGAGCATTATGTACAAAATTTCTGCGTGATGAGCCCGATGTCGCATGTGGTACGTGTCTTTTTATGTTTATTGCATTGATAAAGTTTCTTAATCTTCTATTTATTTAAATAATAATGTTATGTTATTCGTTGATGATGCTACCAGAGTCTGGATTTGGTTGATGACATGGATGGGACCATTGATGATAATGTCCTGCAGCCGCTGGAGAGCATATTTCAAAACAAGATCAAGAGGTCGCTTCAACCCTTCCGTGGGTTTAGGAGGAGGTTTGGCAATGTGTATGAGAGAGGAGGGGGCAACACCCAATAAGATATGTCATAGGGGATATATGTTTGGAATTTTTGTATAATTTAACTACTTTGTTTCATTTGGTTTTTTAATTTGAAATTCCCTTTACGTCATGCAAATTTATTGTCATTACAAAATACTTAAAGACATGAAAACCAAATACTAAATACATCAAATACTTAAATACATAACACTAACATAAGCAAACAACTAACTAAGAAAAGAAAAACACAAATTGCAAAAATACAAGGATAGGAAATTTAAAACTAAACGACATGTGAAGCTCTCATGTTTCAAACATTTCTAACGCTCTAGTTCTAATTCTACGCAATGGATTCGCAGATTCTTCGCTTCGACGCGACAACCCGAGATAAGGTTCAATGAAACCTTGAAGCTCTCATGTTTCTCAAACATTTCTAACGCCTTTGTCTTTCTTGATACGCTGGGGCACATCCGAATACGACATGCTGGGTATGGTACGTCACAGATGTGTGGGGAGCTACATTCGATACTAGTGATTTCTTGCTCCACACCATCTAGTGAACATTTTCTCGTTAGTTTTTCTTTCAATTCGCCAAGGTGATGTTGTTTTAAGCTCGAATGTTTAGTTGTCACGACCATGAATCAACACACCACCAATTGTTGTTGTGAATGGACAACCATGTGATACTCAACTTTACAAAAAGCGCGAATGACTCTTTCTGTGACGGGTTGTCAGGTGCGTGGTGGTCTTGCTGAAGAAGATGAATAACTTCTTCTCGAGTGCGATCAGGTCCACGCATGTGCCTTCTAAGATTTGTCGCCCCATCTAACGTTAGCTAGATGTTCCATCATTGCGCGACGCCGCCGCCGCTTGGATCTCCATGATCAATAATGGGAAACCCCATCATCTCTACAATTGAACTTCTGAAACGATACGCCCACGCCTTTACGCCACGCCCCTCGACGAATCTTCCTCTCACCTTTTTCTTCACAGTGAAGGTGATGTCCTTACTCATCCCCGCAGAAGACATGGTTAGACAACTAAACACAAAGACCATGTTCGCTTGGTGGTGACAAACCCCATGGTGATGAAGTGTCGTTAGAATTTGTCGCTTGAGTACTAGGGTCGAGCACAATTGCCATTCCATTTTAGGAGCACTGAGGATTTTGGTGAAGGCGATTAGGTTTGGGGAAGAGGCGATTAGGGTTTGGTGAAGAAGATCCGAGGATGTGAACCCCTTTATAATAGGCATGGTGAAATCTCTCACCGCTGATTTCATTTTTAGATCACAACTGAAGTCGTTTAAATTCTATCGGGCCTGCATATTATTTTCCAAAGTGGATTGACATCCACCTTTATCCGACACATTTGATCGATTGTAAACCGCTGATTAAAACCGCTTTGCGGAATCGAGACGCCCAATACCGCTATTCGCAAAGACTTGTTCGAACAACATCATTCGAACATGTTCGCATGACCCCATTCGAATGTGTTCGCATGACCCTATTCGAACAGCTTGTCAAAACGCCTAAGCGGGTGTCTGGTCCATATTTAACACACTCGAACAAAATTCGCTCGTTCAAATGGATCCAGACCCTGGTCGTGGGTGTCAAATTTTTTAAATACACAATTTACTAAAAATATAATTAAAAAAGACTTAAAATAAAATATAGTAAGAGTGTGAGTGATTGTGTGAGTGTGGTGCATTAGAGTGGTGCAAAATTAGGAACTTTGGTGCAAAACTAAGAACTTGGGTGCAAAACATATTTTTCAGTGGATGCAAAAATATTTTTCCCTAAAATATCAAGCTAATTTTATTATTCGAGGGGGTTCACTGAACCCTCAAATATACGTAGGTCCGCCATCGGGCCTCGCTCAACCTCGCTCAAGGCCCGTGGTTCGAACAGTGAAAATTTCATAAAAAATAGGTTTCGCCTGTCTTTTGGTTTTTTGACACCCTTATGGGGTGTGTTTCGAGTAGAGGGGTGGGAAAAGCAAGCACCAAAAAAAGATGTGAGCCCATAGTTATGGTCTGGGTAAAAAAAGGGTTAGTTCTTGACCAAAAAAGTGTTAGTTATACAATTTTGCGGTTTGGTTTGATTTTGGTTTGCTTTTGTGAATGAAATCACAGATCAACCGAACCGCAAAGTTTATTAATAAAAACCGAACTAAACCAATAGAAAGCGTTTTATGATTTTCCGCTTGGTTTGGCTTCGATTTCGGCGATTTTCTGGCTTGCTTTGGTTTCTGCTTTAAACACCCATAAAAGGTATTATTGTAAAAGAGTTCTTTATTGGAATGAATTTTGTTGCCGGAGGTAGATTTATTCTTTTAATAACAGGATAAAGATAGATTTTGTTAATTTGCTTGGGATAGGTATTTGCCCTCAAGTGGTTGTATTCTTTTTTTCATTTTTCCTTTATTAAAAATACTATATATTGCAGTAGAAATGCTACGCAATCCATTTTCCCTAAAAAAAGGCAAAATACACTTTTAGACTATAAAGTTTTAATTTAAATTTTTTGGTTTAGTCCTTAAATTTTTTTCACTTTGATTTTGCCAAGATTTTGTAAAAACACTCTATCAAGCAAATGGGCCTAAACTCTCCCAAGCCTTGCGGATTATCGCTTTTTGGGACCAAGGCAATAAAAGAAGCCGAGATTGCTTTAGGAGAAAAGCGTTAGCATAAAATTCATTAAAGAAACTCACCACGCCATCTTTCAAGATACTCCAACAAGATTTGATAAAGTTGAGGTTGACCAAAAAAAGTGTTAGTTATACAATTTTACGGTTTGGTTTGGTTTGGTTTGGTTTCTGTTTAAAATCATGACCGAACCGAACCCGCGAATTTATTAATAAAACCTAACTAAACCAATAGAAAGCGTTTTTTATGCTTTAGCTTGGTTTTATTTGATTTCACGATTTTCTATTTTGTATTTTGGCTCGATTAACACCCTAGTAGATATTATTGTAAAAGAGTTCTTTATTGGAATGAATTTTGTTGCCGGAGGTAGATTTTATTCTTTTTAATAACAGGATAAAGATAGATTTTGTTAATTTGCTTGGGATAGGTATTTGCCCCCAGTTGTATTCTTTTTTTTTCATTTTTCCTTTATTAAAAATACTATATATTGCTGTAGAAATGCTACGCAATCCATTTTCCCTAAAAAGGCAAAATACACTTTTTAGACCATAAAGTTTAATTTAAAATTTTGGTTTAGTCCTTTAAATTTTTCTCACTTTAGTTTTTTATGTTCATTTTAAATGTGAGTATTGTCCTTTTCATCTATTCCAGTTGACGTCCGTTAAGTTGATCACTAATAGTCTTTGTAGCTTTACATGTGGATTTAAGTTTTTTAAAATTTCAATTTAGTCCCTTTAGATTTCATAAAATTTAAGTTTAGTCATTTAAGTCTTTTTTTTCTCATTTTTGTCCTTTCTGTTTCAAATTTTTAACAAAATTAGCCTTTTTAAACTTTTCATCCAACTAGAAGGAACAACCAGAAGGAGCAACTAGAAGAATCAATCAACCTAGAAGAATCAACCAGAAAGAAAAATTTGTCTTTACAGAAACTCAAATCTGCATATCAATAGCTAAATACAACCACAAAACTATCACAAATCTTACCACAAAATACCTATATGCCATAACTTTTTTCCCATGTTTGACTCATCGTACAGTAACTCACATACATACTACCAGTATTGTACATCAGAACACACTATTTTAGGAGAAAGCATGTTTTGCATTTATCCATTATATTCCTAATGCACACCTATAAAGAATCATCAAAACTAATGTTTAACACCTCTATTTTTATTCTCTTTATGTTAATTTACTTCTCTATGTTTCACTGCCATGACCTCATTCAGCATTACTCCTCTCCTACTTGCTGTTGTGTTCTTCAATATCTGCAAAAGACCAATCACATAACAATGAGTAATTTTGGATTTATTTCATGCACTTCAAAGTTCAATAACATCATGATGGTTGATGGTGATGGTTCTGATTTAGAGAGCATGTGGAATACAATGATGATGATGACTAGGTAATGGTAATTAAACATGCAAAACTGACACATACTTGTCTAAGCATTTGATTCTCATTCTGCAAAGTAGAAAGTCTCTCTTTAAGCTCTGAATTCTTCTTCTAAATCATTGACTCTTGTTTCCAAATCACTTAAGTATGCCTTTTCCTCTCCCTTGCTTGCTGCGCAGAAACTCTATTCCTCAGTAGCCTATTACCATTGTTACACCACACCAGTCAAATTACAAAAAAATGGAATGAATCAATAATATAAGGAAAGAGGGTTAGAGTTGATGATAAATGTAACTAAATTTACATAAATACCTCTTTAGCCGCTTGCTCTCTTTGTCGGCTGGGCTTCTCCTCTCTTCTTCTGACCCTCCCTGCCCCCTGAACACGCTCTAGACCAGCAGTAGAACCAGCACCCTGACGAGAGGCTGAAGTTCCAGCAGATTCACCTCCCATCTCTGGCACTCTTCTGATCTCCTCATCACTCTCAAGACCTGGATTATAAATTCAGGTAAAGTTCAAACTCCAGTAGGTTATCTAGGCCAATCAAGATCACAATTTTATGTATTTATGTGAATACAATAGAAGTATAGAACAGGAGGGATACAATCAATTAAGGAATTCTATCTGTCAAGAGGAATTCTTTAAAAAATAACAAAGCAAGCTTCAGCATTTGAAAGCTTCTCAACTAACATTTGGTTCCTTAATTATGAAAAAAGCTTTATAGATGCTTATGGAGAGATCATTTCAGTTTTTCTTTTCATCTAAGTGTTTGTTCTAAAGTTTACCAAACTCGACTCTTAATATATCTATGGTTTAGTCCATCAAAACATATATTAAAATTTATGTTTTACAAAACTAGCTTTATTTAAACTCTTCATGCCTTAAGAATGCAGCCTTCGAAATGCAGCAGAGTTAAAAACTCTTGAAGAAGAGTTTTGCTGCTCATTGTGGTCCTATCCGGTTCACACCAAATAAAAGACTCTTGATGCCACTCATGCTTTCTTCTCCTACACTGCAAACTTCCCTAAAACCTTAATGATTAGCATACCCTTAATGAGGAAAAACTTCAGCTGCAAAAAAAGTCAAACGCCATTCCAATATAGGAAGAATCTGATTTTCCTTAAGGAAAGAAGCGTTGCCTGAATATTTTTCAATTCTTTGTGCCAGAGAACTTGCAGGAAAATAATAGTGAGGAAAGAGCTAGTATCTTTTAGAAAAAATTTAGAGAAAAAAGAATAGGATGTAAAAGTTTAATGATAAGTGAGCATGAAACAGAGAAGACTTTTAATGTCTATGTATATGACAAATAAGAATCTAGGCACTTGAGAAACCCTCCTTAAAAACTAACTATCAAGGAGGAAGAACCAAGCCACTTAAATACTCTACCGCATCCTAGACAATTCGATGTGGGATTTGAGCACCCCACCTATCATAGCACCCCCCAAAGAGCCAACGCCCCGGCAGCTACGCTTTATGATGCTTTACTCGACCATTTTGGTGGTCGATCCTCCGTAGGTAGCCTTTTCGAGCCACCATCAAACAGCTCGATAATAATTCATAAGTATCTAACACGCTGGAAACCTTCCCTTAAAAGCTAGCTATCAAAGAGGAAGAACCAAGCCACGTAAATACTCTACCGAATATCTCATACTATTCGATGTGGGACTTAAGCCCCACATATTATCCAAGTCCATATCACAGATGACCTTTGAAACTTTTGATATCTGACAACAAGGTAGTCAAACTGACGATTTTACTCAGAATTGCGAAGGGGAAAGAAAATCATAAATCGTGGAAATGTAACCCAAAACGTAAGATTCTAGAAAACTGACATACATACATACATATAAAATAGCATAAATAAGAGAGAAAACCTTTAAATCAATGTCAAATACCAAATTAAATTTAAATTCATGCTCATAAGGACAACAAATAAAGTAATATACAACTCACAACTCAACTCACCGAGACGTGAACACATAGAACTAGGGGCAGAGGATGAAGCATTGGATCCTTCACCTGCAGGAAGAGCAGAGCTTTGATTTGAAGAGACAATGAAGCAGACGAAGGGAAAAACCCTCAAAAACAGCTAAAATTTGAGGCAGAACTCAGAAACTCAGTAGAGCCTGCAATTGTTTCGGCAGCAGCGAGGAATATGTGAAAAGGAAGAGATACACAGAAGAAAAAGAGGTGTGGAGAGGGTGGAATCTGTTTGAGAGAGAGAGGTAGAGGCGAACAAAGTAGTGGGCTTGTGGATTCTATCGAGTAAAATTGGGAACATGGAAAAAATAGCAAGATTCTACTATTTCCTAAGGCAATTTCGCGATTTGACAACAGCGAAGTTTTGGCGGCATTGAACTTGCTGGGACAAAACAAAAATCGTAGAAATGGTGATTCCATGTTAGACCATGAATCGCAATTTCTCAGTGACAAACATGAAGAAATAAAAGTTAGACCATTAAGTCAAGGAAATGTGTTATTGATAATTTTGCAGCATTCTCGCCTCTTTTCGTAAAATTGCCCACTAACCTAAAACATAACTTAGTTTATATATGTTTTTGTAAGTCTGGAGTTTAGACATTTAAAAGGAATCTTGTGTAACATAATCTTGATTAGCTAAAATGCATATAATATAGCTATTACGCAGACAAAGAAAATTGTAGGATCTAATCTATAAAGTAATAAAGATTTTTACCTTTACTACTATTTTAAAGATATTTTCACCTGAGAATTCAAACTAACAATGAAATGTTACATGTCACAATCACTTCAAGTTAACTCCATACCTGGTTTCTTTGGATGAAGCTTTTCAGATTGACCCAAATGGCCTGATGAAGTTCGAACAGATTGAGCATCGGAAGTATTACATGGAATATCACCAGACATCTGACCATAAGAAGATACAATTAGTTAATACTAGTATATTATTTCAAAATAAAGAACCAAATACGATTTGAGAGTCTAAAAATCGATTTAACATATTACCGGCTGGCCATATGCAAGATGGGGATTTGGCAATTGAGAATCATGTCCAGAGGATGAAGAAATGTCAGCATCTTCTTCCCATTGCCATCCTATCTTGGTATTATTTCCTTCACCATACTTGAGCTCATTTTCTAGTTCATCAACATCATCTTCATCATCTCCCTCCATTTGAGGACCTTCTGAAAATCCAGATTCATCTTGTTCATGGAAAATTCTACTGAGATGGAGACCAAACATAAAACAACATGTGTGCACATGCTAACTAACCTTTGTGACTTTTGTATCTAGTCTTGCATCTGGGACAAGATTGGTTTACATTTTTCCGCTCATATTCATAACAACGATGACAAAGAGGGAAGGTACACTCATGACAAGCAACAAAGACATCACCAGTGGCTGTTAATCCAACAGTGTCACAAGATATTTGACAGATTTGACCATTCAAATTTTTAAGGGTTTAGACTGTAGAATGTAGAAATTAGACAAGTTAGAATTACAATCACATTAATACAATTTAAATCTATCAGATCAATTCCACACATATTAGATTGACAAACAAGTTAGATTCCAACATAACAAAGATGTATTGCAAAATTAGCAATGAAATGTATGAGGGATCTGGAAATCAATTACAGCTAGTAATCAATTTTCAGTAACGTTACCAGCATGCAAACAACAATCAAAGTTCTATAACTCGGTTAGTGAGCTAAGAGACGCTTATGGAGTTTGTTTGAACACGAGATCCATAATTTGAACCTGGCAAACTAACATAACAACTAACACACTAACTACTTAGCCTATACCAGTGACAAACTTGTGTATTTTCACTTACTCACACTCACTAACTATAATTTCAAAATCACATAGAAATAGCAAATTACAAATTGAAACTGCAGAAAGGATCACTAAACCCCATATAAAGACAAAACAAAAAAAAAACAATAAGAAAATATCAATACACACCAGCAATCAAACATATCAACATCCAACAATGTTTTCTAAACCTTATAAGCCATGCCTTGCAGACACTTTCAACCAGAAAAGGGGAAAAGTAATGAAGCAAGGAAATGAAGAGAAAATAATCTAGAAAAAGACTAAAACTTCCATCACCCATTTCCATTGAAAGCATAAAGATTCAAACTTTGAGATCAACCAAACACACTGAAAGAACAAAATTCCCAAACCCAAGAAAGAAAAACATAGTCATCAATGAAAGTTGAATGAACTGAAAGGTTTTGTGAGAAATACAAACCCCACTATCCAAACAGTTTCTAACTCGAACAAGTTCGCCCTTTCATGCGACCCAGTTGCTATTCCACCATGTTTTTCCATCTTCTCCAAAATCTAAGCCAGCTCAACTCTCTCTCTCTCTCTCCCTCAGTTTCTTTCTTCAGTTCTTTGTTCCCGCTACCATGTTGTGGTTCTATGCACAACTGTGGCTGTTGGATATTGTATAATCTATCGGTCTAAAAGGGGTGATCGTGGAGCAACGTGAACCATGTTGAGTCTGCTTAATCAAAGGTTGATGTGTGAGATCGTGGGTAATTTTAGACCGTTAGATATCTATATCCATCAGACGGATGAAAACTTGTATTTGGATAGTAGGATGGGGACCAGGTATCCAGTGCATGGCTGGCAGGATGGTTGTAATGTTCCTCTTATGGATGGGTCATAAATATTTGGCATTTATTTTCGGTACCCCTCATTCCCTCCCACACCCCATAATGTCCCAAATGGACAAAAATACCTCAAAATTTACAAAAATTACATGGTTTTGTTAAAAAAAAATTACAAATTTTAATTACTCTAAAATTTCGGAATTACCTCAAAATATGGAATTTCTGATTTACCCTCGTATTCTGAAGATTTTCGGACTACTCAGAATGAGGTAATTCCTGCTCATTAACAGGAACCTAATTACCTATTTCGATGTAATTCAAAATTTAATTTTTTTTTCGAACTAATAATTTTAGGCTAAAAATCTGGCTTGACAACATACTCCTGATCGAATGAAACCACGTACCATTATTGTTTAAATAAATCAAGAATCAAGACTTCTGTATGGACTTCTTACTTTGACAACAAATTTCAAAATCCCAAATTCCATCAAGCTATTATTTTTTACGATTTTTTTAATTTTTCATAGTCTCCAAAAATCTTAAAAATTTGTATAGCCTTATTTTTTTTTTTATAGATTTTTTAGTGGTCTTTTTATATTTTTTAGAGTAGTTTTGACTATTTTTAAGAAATTTTTTAAGAATAAAATTAAAACAAATCGTATATATACGATCGCACATGGCCCTGACGCCTTGACGCCCTGGGATGTCGCCCATTCACCTACTTCACGCTTATTTTCAGTCATTTTTTAGACATTTTGACCCATAGTCAGATTGTATTCAGACTCTATTTTATGTTGGTCATTTTATATATTTTGACGTATCATATTAAATCAGAATCGCTCAGATTATATTTCCAATAAAACGCTGCTTAAATCTTAAGACCAAAATACAAACTTTTTTTTAAAAATTATAAATTTCGAATTACCTTTTAGAGGTAATTCAAATTTTTTATTTTTGAACCGAATTACCTTTTTTGAGGTAATTCAAAATTTAATTTTTTTTTTTTTTTTTAAAAACGCAGGGGTATTATTGGCATTTTTGGTATTATGGGGGTGTGGGAGGGAATGAGGGGGGTACGAAAACAAACACCCTAAATATTTTTCTATTCAAAATCATATTATTATTCATATTCACATTATTATTTTTCTATTCATATTCATTATTATTATTATTATTATTTCAATAAAATACTAGAACTAGAATAATGATCCAACCTTGTCAGACGAGTATGGATATCTTATTTAAAAAATTGTTATAGAATAATTTATATTGGTAACTTAATTAATTGTATATAGTGTATTATTTATATTGAATAATAAAAGTAACTTAATTGATAATATTTTGATCATCATTTCAATTAAAATTGATTTCAGATCATATAAAAAGAATTTGGGATATAGGTATTCTTCTCACGATAGCTTGTTTGCTAAAAATTAACTATTAATGGCCACTTTGAGTCTATTTGTTATATATGTTTTTGGTACTTTTTAATAATTAAATATATATTTTTTGGTAACAATTTGAAATTAAATATGGAGCAACTATTGAGTATTAAAAGTTTGTCCTATAATTTAGTTGTCTATCTTGTCAAGACTGAAAAACTAATAAGAGTGGTTCATGTGCTTGTGAGATAGTGCCATTGTCCACATTTTTAAGGGTATTTTTAAGTCACTTTTAGAGCAATTATAGCTATTATATAAATCATTAATTTAAATTGCTCTTTTATTTTATAAAAAGAAGAAAACATGTAAAAAAATGGAAAATCAATTTTTTATTTTTTTGTTGTGAAAGAGTGATTTTCATTCATAAGTGGGCTAAGCCCAAACCACTACAAACCATTTGTAGGGATGTTTTTTTATACCCCACCCCATCCTCCCATCCCCACTCCTTTTATGTTATTCCGAAATTACCCCGGCATAATTTCACAATTTTGACTTGCATTGAATTCTCCCCGACTAGACCCACTTTATTTGCCATCGATATACGCCCATGGAAGGTATATACGATTGCATTAAATAACTAACGCTGACTGAAAAGGTGCATCGTGATATATGTCCTTCAAGACATATATACGACAGCATTATTAAATGCCATTGACTACCCATCGATATAGGGTAGATAACGTAGGGGCTTCGAAAGATCTAATCGTGATATACGCCCTGGGCCACGATATACGATGTTGTAATTTTATCCATCGATATACATGGTTGACGCAGGTATATACGATTGGTTTTTTTTTTTTTCGCTTCAAACAGATATCCTGCTTTGTACGGATCAGATATAGAACCGCCGCCGCATGATGCGACTTCGCTGGCGGCTTTTGATATTGATACTACAAATGCAATGCTCACTTTTTTGATACTGTGATATTTTTCACTCAAGTTTTTTGTTAATGAAGTTTGATTATTATTTTAACCAATTACTTAAGTACGTGAACATTTATGTATTTATTTGTAGGTATTTTCTACACGTGAGGTCGCGGAGAGCGCCAAAGTTGCTGGTAGAAGTATCGATGTAGCAGTTATTAAAGTAAGATCAAACAAAGCAGTAAAGAGGGGAGTCGAGATAAGATTGATTTTGGCCGTGAGAGTTAAGCGCGTTTACTAATGATTCAAGGGTTTTCGCTTTAAAAGGAGAAGTCGCCATTTTAGATTGAAAGCTACTTGCACCGTCAACGCGGGGGTTGGGTGTGACTGACTAAATGTGGTAGACACACGCACGAAGTTGCTTAAAACTTCCATTGGTACTAATGCATTTCGATGTCCGCCTAAGGTGCAAAAGGATCTCGTTAATGAGCACGCTGGATTCGATGTTGGTCCGGTTACTATTATCGCGAAAGAAGCTTAGATCCGAGAATGTGACTACTCTTCGCCAAGTTTATAGCAACGCCACAAACACCGAACTACAAAGAGGAGTCCTAGAACTGATATTCGTGAAGTATTGAGATTGATTGCATCACATAATTATCATGTGGCTCATCCCACTTTCTATAAAGTTACTCGTGTTATTTCGAAAAGTTCTCATTCTTGACTCAATCTATAAGACCAATAGATATAACTTGCCTCTTCTACAGATTGTTGAGTCACAAACACCGAGATAAGTTTTCATGTTGCATTTGCCTATTCAACCATGTTTCGATTGTAATGCATCGTTAGAGCTTCTAAAGCTTTAACTATTGAATCATACTGACGCCACCGCCATCAAGTGGTTTGATTTGCACAGATGGGGTATATGGTTGCAAACAAGCATTTGCAATCGTTCAATTTTCTTTGAATATGAGTTTTACTTATCCGCTTTCGGAGAGTTACTTATGGTTCATCTAAGTTTAAAATCATATCTCGTTATGACAAGGAAAATCTACACCCGTTGCATCTTTCGATCTCTCCCACCGCCCATTGCCTCCTATTGCCTCGCAGCTGGTACCAAAGACTACTCATCGTAGTCGCCTTCATGGTTGCATCCGTATGCCGGCTGGTTTACCCTCCGCGCCTATGTGTCCTTCAAGGCATCGCCCCACTCCGTGATGCGCCTAAATGTGTCGATTTAGCCGATGATTCTATTGATGACTTATAGATTCAACCTTTTTGTATTACATGTGTATCTATTACTATATCACGCTTTTTGTAATTACACGCGCTTATTTTATCCAACATATCAACACCGTTGATGTTAATCAAATCACGAGGCTTCAAATTAAAATCGCTGATGAAATCACAACCGCTAACAAATATTAAGCCCATCGATATATTTTTGGTGGGACATATATACGACGCAGTATTTAACATTATCAGATATATGTTCATTGTGCGTATATACGATTGACTTAAAAACACATCAATCGTGATATACGCAACATGAACATATATATACGATGCCTAAAGATTGCACATCGTATATATGTCCCAAAAGAGATATATACGATTAGTGAAACTTTGTCAAAAAAAGGATTTTTGAAAGGTTTTGGGAATACACTATTATGTGGGGTATATGGGAACTTTGTGGGGTACAAAACCCTCATTTGTAACTTTGAAAGCTAGGCATCACTTGAGTTAGAAGTGAGCTTCTCGCTTTGACAATAAGGTTGAGTACCAATATATATACTATGATATGAATGACTAGTTCTACACTACAAGCAATTCTATAAATATGGTAGAAAAGACTAGAAAGAAGCAAAGGTCTTTACATAATTTATCATCAAAATTTGAGTTCTTTGACGAGCTTAATATGTTTACAAAACGGGTTACAAACATAATCAAAGGATATTGCTTTTTCTCACTCCCCTCCTATTTCAAAACACACCCCATAAGTGGTGTGAAAAGACCATAAGCCCAAACAAATCGCCTTTTTTCAAGAAATTTCACGTGTTCAACACGTTCGAATAGGTTCGAACAAGGCCGCTCGAGTGTGTTAAATATTTGACACACACCTGTTATGTAAAAATTAACTGTTCGACGGGTCTATCCGAACCAACCTTGATACCATCATTCGAATCTATTACAAAAATAATGTTGTTAAAAAGACATTTTAGCAGTTGTTGTTCAATTATGCTAAAGACAATAATGCCCACAATAAAATAATCCCAATTGGCCAAAAAGTCTTGCAGTTGCTCCTTTAGCATAAATAATCCCACTATCACCAATACGTTGTCATGCAACTCACAATTGACTTTTCACACGCCGCAACATGCAAAGGTAAAAAGACTTTTAAAAACAATACAAAGGTGAAATTGACAGTGAAGTGCCCAATTATAAAATAATCCTCCCCACAATTTTTGCCTTTAATGTGTGATCGATCCGCCTAAAGACGAAGTTTTTTCTCGCTGCTCCTTTGTCTTCTTTGCTTTTCATGTGGCTAAATTTAGCTTTAAGTGATAAAGCTTTCTTTTTTTTTCAAAATATTTCACTTGTTCTGATGGTGGTGTCCGAACGGTTTGATTGACCGCTGTCAATCCTACCAAAACACTACGAGAGGAGGTTTCAACGTGAGGGTAATTTTTGAATATTTTAGGTTTAGCGTGTGCGCTGAGTAGGAGGGTGGGAAAAGTAATACCCTAATCAAATAGGGGTTAAAGACGCTAAAAATCAAATTATATATATGGACTCTTTTTTTTGTCAACACAAATATACGGGCTTGAAATGAAAATAAAGGATCAATTTTAAGGCCCATACTTCTTCCAACCCCTGGGCTATTCCCTGCATACCCCTACCGCCTAATATTCCCAAAATACCCCTACCGGCCCAAACATTTTTTATTTAAAAACATACCTCTCACACACACCCCTCACACACTCTCCTCTACTATCCTCTCACACACACCCCTCTCCCCTCCTCCTCTCCTCTCACCTGCCCTCCTCCTCCCCACCGCCGATCGCTTCTCGTAAGGTAACTCTCCCTCACCCTTCTCTCTGCTTCAATTCATATTTTTTCTCATCGGTTTTGCATGGTTCTACGGCAGTGCAGAGGCCGAACCCTGCTCGAAGGAAGAGTCCGCCGAACCATGCCGAAGTTCTGCTCACCCAGGCGCCGACCCAAAGCCAGCCTCGCATCACCTGTGGCCAAACCGCATTCTAAGTCCTCTCAATTTCTTTTTGTGTATGGTGGACTACTTAGACCACCATTCACCAAAGTGATGGGTTTACTTTAGACCACCATTCACCGAATCGATGGTTTACATGCGCAAAGATACGGGGTTGCCTAGACATGTCTTCTTTCCTCGATGTTGGCCTTTGATTACGGTGTCAACGACACTAGCGATGGCCACATCGCTATTGAAACGATCGCCATCTACTAGGCGCGACGGGTCACGAGAGTGTGATAGCCAACATTGACTACATCGGGAGGAGGAGCTTCGCCGCCTACAACTTGATTCAAGATTCATCCTTCCGTGATAAGTGACTCCAAAGTGACTCCACCGATCCTCGAGCAAGGACTCCACCGATCCTACAATGGGAGTTGGACGACGATGCCACCAACAAAGGGCATCGATCCGCTCACAGACTCGTGAAAGGGCTAAAAATTATTATGTATTTGTACTAGTTTGACCGATGAATAAAATTTGAGTACTAGTTTTCGACAAATTTATTATTTAAAAAGTGTGGTCGCACATCACACCTGAAATGAGTAAATTCACAATAAGAAACGAAACTATCGATTGGGGAGCGTGTTTCCATAATATAAATGACCTCAATGAGCCGACGCCCCAATGGAGTGTTACGATGATGTTCCAAAGATTGCTCTAACATCGTTGTCGCTTCGAATATCCATAACTTCATAAAGGGCGAAGGTCGCCTTCTAGACATGTGCACTCATGTAACGCATACCTAAATATGTCTTTACGCCACTCTCCCTCTTGGAGAACCTTCCTCTCCACTTTTCCTTCACCTTGCTAAATGTGATATTTTTGTCCAACCTACAAAAAGTAGTTGTCGCGAGACTGAAAAACACCATCTACCCGGTCTCGACCGCCTCTAGTATTATTCAAAGGCGCTTAGAAATTTGTCCGAGGATCTATGGGTCGGGTACAACCGCCATTCCATTAGCTCTTCCATTTTAGCACCAAGTTAGGTTTATGTGAAGAAACAGTAGAGAAGATGAATCGAAATGGGTCAGGTGAATATCGCTGAAGAGTGAGAGCCTATTTATAATAGGTGTGTGATTGAAACGAGCCGCTGATTTAAAACGACGAATCGTTAAAAATATAACCGGCAAAAATTATAGTCGCTGACGGACGGGGTGGAGCCGCCGTCACGACGGCCGATCGAATCGGTTCGCCCACGCTTGGTCGAACTCATAAAACAAAATTTGGGGTGTCTAGGTAAAATTTAATGTTCTACGCAGCTCTCAGATTCGAATCCTGTTTCGCACTAAGCGTATACTCGAACCGCATTTTAATATTTAAAAAAATATAAATCACGTGATTTCATTAAGGGCATCTTGGTTTTTTCACCCATTTATGTGGTGTCTAAGTGAGTAGAGGAGGGGGTTAAGTATGGACCATTTTAATCGGGAGCATTGATGGCAGCTCGAATTGTCAGCCCATGAAGTAAATTCAAGGCCGTATGAGTTTGAAAAGGTCTATGCTTTTCCCAACCCCTCCTACTCACCACACACCCCAAACACAAATAAAGTGCCGTAATAACCCTTAATGAAAAGAAAAGTTCCAAGCGCCGCATTTTTTTTCCTGCTTTTTCACTGATCGATCGGGTGGTTCCTCGCTGGGGATGATGTCTTGTAACATACTCCATGGTTTCACTGATTCGGACGACCGGCACCTAACGAGTCCTGGTGAGAAGCTATCATGGCTAATTGGTTAGACACCCCATTTTGTTGGATATTTTACAGTCCAGCTGGGTGTTCGCTTAACCCGTCCGCTCAAGCTCCATTGAACGTAAAAGCGATTAGTAAATACGGGATGAGGAGATGAAGTGATTTGAAGGTAGGGGTATTTTCCCAACTCCCTCCTACTTTGAGTCTCTTATTTGTCTCAGATTTACTATTTATTTGAAAATTTTAGTGAGCCAAAAAATTTACTTGAGGACTAGCAAATGTTAAATGGGGGAGTTGATAGTCTCCAATTTAGTGCATTTTTAGAGGTATTTTTAAGTCACTTTTAGAGAAATTATTAGTTATTATATAAATCATTAACTTATATTAGAAAGTTTAGATGAGCTTCTGGGCTCACTGTGTCGTATAAGAGTCTCACGCTGAAATAGCTACAGAGGTATTGATACCCACCAAAGAGGTCCTCACGCTGGTGCAGGCTGGAAATGAACCCACACCCTTTGTGGAGAATGAGCCAACTTTCATTGGAAAATTGTTTTTATTTTGCATAACCTGATCCTAGGCATAGTAGCAAGGTATGCTTGTTTAGCCGTAATTTGTTGGGCCTAGTGCTTGAATTTAGGGCTTGTGATACTTGAGTTTGGCTGCTGGATGTATCATACAATTAAGAAATTTTCAAAACCAAAACTAGTTTCTCTTTGTAAGTTTTAAAATTTCGAAAACCAAAACCAAGTTTTCTATTAAGAAATTTTCAAAATCAAAATCACTTTCAAACATGAACATAAAAATAAAATTCATCATAAACTTATTTTAATCAAAACAATATATAACATCATTAAGTTTGAAAAAATTAAAATATTACAACTATATAATCTATTTATTAATTAATAATACTAATAACAAAGATTGAAAGTACTAATTATCGATATATGCAAGTTAGAGTGGTAATCTGTAATGGTCATAGTGATCGTAAAGTGGTGTTTGACAAAGGGTCAAAGTGGTGGCCGATAAATGGTCGATAAGTAGTGCGTGGTGGTGATGGTCGGGCGGTGGGTAGAGTGGTGTTGGTGGTGGTTGACGACGTGGTCGCAGAGTGGTGTTGAAGGTGGTCAAAGTGGTGGTTGGCGGCCGGGCGGTGGCCTTCGTGGTGGTTGGCGGCGGTCGAGTGGTAGCTGATGGTGGCTTCATGGCAGGATTGACGGCGACCAGAGTGTTGATCGCGGGCGCTTGGGCAGGCGGCGCTGCGGTGATGGCTGGCGTGGTCGAGTGGTGTTGGTGGTAGTCAAAGCGGTGGTTGACAAAGGGTCGAGTGGTGGCTGATGGTTGTCAAAGTGGTGGTTGGCGTGGGTCGAAAGTGGAAAACTATTTTGTGGTTTTGAGTTTTGACAAAAACTATTTCAAATTAAAGAAAAACCAACTCAAATTTCCATTTTACACGGTAATCGCTGTCTCGCTTTGCTTAAATCGACTTTCAAAACTAAAACCAAAAACTCGTAACCACCCCTAACGAAACGCCCTAAGAGTTTTGGAAAAAAAGAAATTTATCAAAGAGATATAAAACCTCTCTTTGCATATTGTTTTCTATATTGCTACTTAAAGATGGTGCTTTTATATAATTTATATCCCCTAGTTAATATATTGTTAATACAAATTAAGTTTCTTTTTAACAACAGATTCAGTTTCCTAAAACATTAGGAAATCTCAATAATTTAAACCATGTTTTTATAGCCTTATATTTGTTCTTTAAAATTTTCCAAATCTATCCTATATATGTTTATTATATATAATTGTGAGTATTGCAAAAATCGTTACTCTTCCATCTTACTATCTAAGTCATATTACAATAATTCTATATACCTTATGTGGCTTTACATGGTTATTATATATACGCATAACGAAATTCCAAAGAATTACATCTTGAGTTGAGATTGAGCAATGGGGAAAAAAAGTAAGTAAATCGACAACTAAACTCATTCTTTGTAGATTAATTAGATCACTCGTTCTTTTATTTTTATTGAATTTTACTATATTGAATTCATATACATGCTTTCATATCTTCATATTGGAAATTTTATCTTTTTATTTATTTATAGAATAAGCAAGAAAACAATCAAAATAATAGTAAGGAAGAAAACAAGGAAAACAAGGAAAAGAAGGATTCAGAGAAAGCTGTTATTTTGAAAGCACTTATACATTGTGAAGGTTGTTCCTGACCAAATTACAAAGTGCTTGAAAGCTGCTGAAGGTAATTAACATTTTGATAATTTCTTATGCTAGCATTAAATAATTAATTATATCTTTTTCCTTAAGTAAAATTTACTGAGAATTAATTAATCCAAAGATGAGATGTTTTTTTATTGACTAGGAATAAATCATATTAGAATTGATAGAGAAAATCAGAGGATATTTGTGAAAGGTGACGTCGTAAAAGATCCGTTGAAAGTTTTGGAAAGACTTCAAAAAATTCAGCAAAAAATGTAGAGCTAATTTCACCTAAACCAAAGCCTGCTGATAACAAGCAGAAAAACGATCAAGAGAAAAAGGAACAGGTATAAACTCAATATAATTTTTCCTATTTTTTCTGTTTTTTAAAAAGGTTAAGTACTAATTTATTATCATTGTTAACAGGCTAAGGTGAAAACTGTTGTGCTCAAGATGTATATGCATTGTGAAGGCTGTGAAACCGATGTCAAGAAAACCTAGAGAAAATGGAAGGTAGAGTATTCTTAGTTTTTTTCAATATTGCAAAATGGTCCTTTCAACTTTTTTTAATGAATTTAGTACTTCTGAAATTCAAATATTGCTTATTTGGTTCCCATATTTTTTTAATACTAGTTTAGTTCTAAAAATTCATCGCTTTTTGCACTTTTGTTCCTTAAATTTTTCTACAACCCTTGATTTTTACGGCCTTAAAGTGTCATAATCCTCACAATTTCGGATTAATGTAATCGATCAAATTATTAACTTTTATATTTTATTTGGACTAAATTCGCTAAAAAAAAATGTTGGTAGCCCCCTTATTGCCAAATGAAAATGCAATTAACTACCCTAATTCAAAGAAATAAATAAAGGATTTGAAGGCCTTTTATAGTTTCCTTATTGATTAATTATATTGTTAATTTGCAATAGGTGTTGCATCTGTGGAATTGACAAAAAATTCACAAGTGATTGTTAAAGGAACAATGGATTCAACAAAGCTTGTTGAATGTGCCAAAA
This sequence comes from Oxytropis ochrocephala, assembly GCA_020916435.1. Taxonomy (NCBI): domain Eukaryota; kingdom Viridiplantae; phylum Streptophyta; class Magnoliopsida; order Fabales; family Fabaceae; genus Oxytropis; species Oxytropis ochrocephala. The sequence goes on from JAJHUT010000025.1 coordinate 75,813, forward strand.
GGAAACTGGGAAAGTATGCAGAGATTATAAAAGAAGATAAGAGAAAAGAAGCAAAAGGAGAAGGCAATATTAACAATGAGAAACACCAAGAACTAATAATTTTGTTTAGCTATCCTCCTCAATACTCTACCCAATATGTTTATCCTAATCAAACCTTCAGTGATGAAAACGTTTTTGCCTGTTCATTAATGTAAAAGCATATAATGAAATTATAATAAATTATTTGAATACAAATATTTATTTTTTATTTAAACTCCTGGTGTTATTATATAGATCATAAAATTGAACAAAATTATTGTAAAGTAATGTCAACTACTTTAAGTAAAATTTAATTACTTTAATCATCACCAATAATATTTATAAACAATTCCAGGTTGTCAAACTCTCCTTACATTATATTGTTTAACGTTGGTTTTAAAGAGTTTGATTATGCATTCCAAATATGTCATGACACAATCTTCGGAATAATTACACCATAAAAATATATTGATTATATTAATATTTTTTTTGACAAAATTGACATATTAATATTATTAAGCATTGATATGTACAATTGCAAAAAAAAATACATTGATGTTTATGGATAAATTAATCGATGAAATATTTCATATATTTATGAGTGTCAAACAGCTTTGAGTTATACATGTGTCACCAAAGTGTCAAAGTAGGGACAAATATTCAAGCCGCTCGCCGCATTTGGGCGTATTCATCACCGAGGTTAGTTCTTCTCATCCGCTTAACTTAGATGCTTTTAGTTGATGCTTTCGACCGCGAAACCGACGCCGTTTTGCGTGGCCGCTT